>SNQJ01S0000065.1:312516-331141 GCA_010110895.2 Picea sitchensis | reverse complement strand
CGGGACGAAGTTTCCTGAAGGGTGGGTGTATGTAACAACCCTAGTTGAATATATGCTTAGGGATTATTAAGTAAAATTAATTAGGTAATTAATTGTCCTAACATGGTTTTAATTAAACAAAGATTGGCATAATAATATTAATTTAATATTTATTAATTAATTAATTGTTATAACTTTTGATTAATTAATTAATTACCTATCACATTCAATGACATGGGTAATAAATTTAAGAGGGTTAATAATTTTAATTTGTTTAATTAAATGATTTACGTATACGAGGGGGGAAGAGAGTCGGTGAAGGGATATATGACGGGAGGAGTCTTACGGGGAGGAGGATTATTTTTTTTTTAGAAAATGTTATAATAAAAAAAAGAGAAATAAATAAAATTATTTGATAAATAAATAAAATAAAATGAACTTACCCAGCACGTACTAACGTGTATTTTGCATGTGCTCCGCGTGTTACTCCCACTTATTTCTGAAAATAAAAATAAAAAGATCATTTAACCCTAAACATTACTATTCCTCTTTCATTTGTTGGGTCGTCTGGTGGGTTTGCACGCTGAGGGTGAAGGTGGGAGTTAGGCGCGGCCAGGGTCTAGTTCCTCCCTCGGTCTCTGTCGTAGAGCTATGGTTCTATGTCGGTCGTTGGTGCTCGAGGGGTATGGAGCCGTGGGCTCACCTTGGTGTGGCTCTTCTGCAGGACTTGAAACCGCGCAAGGCCCTCTCCCTCAGTCTTTTTCTTTTTAAAACGTGCATCTTTGTTGGATTCTGGGTTTATGATGGCAGGGTTTGATATTACTTCTTCTATTGTTCTGCGTTTGAGGGTTTTTTTTTTAGCTTGTGAATGTTTTTTTTTTTGTTAGGGTTTATGTTGTTTTTGTCAGCTCTCTACAGTTTTCTGACTTGGTTTGGTGCTTAAGACTGGTGCATAGTGCTTGGCACTTGTCCGCTGGATGGTGTTTGGACACGTAGTAAACTGTTTTAGATCCCCTGTGGACTCTCTCTCCCTTGCGCCTGGTGTGGGTTGTCTTGTAACTAACAGGTCGGGGTTGGCATAAATGCGTGGGGCCTTTGGGATACTTGGAGGTCATGAGTTCGACTCTTGAGGAGTCAAATAAACTTTACCCCAAGTAGCTTATGTTAGACGACCCTGCTTTTGCAATGACACTGCCTTCCTCTTCATTGTCATCCCGCATTTCTCCAGTACCATTGATGCAGGAATCAGTGTTGGCAAACCGAGAAGCTTCTACCTATGATGGGGTAAAGGTGAGTACATAATTTCCAGAAATATTTCCTTTGATCTTTCCGCACTAGGCATATAAACTAATCAATATTACAGGTTCTGTTCCAATAAGGAGCAGCTTAGATTAAGCTGAACGTTTATGGTTGATGTGTTTATCGCTCATAAACTCATATATAAGGATGTCTTGGAGGCCCTTTGAAGTCGTTGAAACCCAGGATACGTAGGACGTATTACCGCGTATTTACTGTCCTTTCTACCCTTAATCTGGTTTTTTCCCTTCAATTCTTAATCTGCCTCTTTCCTTTCATGGCTGAATATGTCTCTGTCCTGTTCTTTCAACCGGGATAAGCTTCCTGGACAGATGTCATCCCGGAATTAAGGGGCCTGCAATGATGGGTTGAAGCACCACCACTACCAGCAAGGATTTAAGAGGTCCCTATCCCGTCTTCATCAGAAGTCTTGCACTCTTGTGGTCCTCTGTTAGCCTGCGGTTTATGTTTGACCTCAGCCTCGACTTAATGGTAAATTGTGATGTGGTATGATAAGTTTCAGTCGCAAGTTGTATCAGTCAGACTCGACTTGATGGTGACCTGTGATGTGGTGGTATGATAAGTCTCAGACGCAAGTTGTATGGGAGGTTAAGAGGGCCCGATTTATTCTTATTCTTCATCAGAATGGAAAATACGCGAGGTAGAGATAGAAGGATCAGATGACATCGTCATGCATGTTTGGGAGGTAGATGAATCCTGTGTTGTGTATGCGTTGCAGGTTCTTGGCTTTGGTGATTTGTGTTGTGTTGGGTTCTGTGGCTTGCAGGGTCATAACACAATCAGTCCAGGGCAGGGTCTTGTTTTGGCCAGTTTACTTTCACATCACAGTCAACAGGCATTATTAAGGATATTCAGTTGTAACACAATCTAGGAGAAACGACCTCTTGTAATGCATCAGGCAACATATTTTGAAAGATGAAAGAAGAAACTCACAACTCTAGTTTGTTTGCTAGTAATTTTGCAACTATATTGCATTGTTCCCTCCTTTTTAATTGTAACAAGGATAGACGTGACATTTTTTTTTTTTTACAGTGGCATGAATTGTTTGTTTCCTGATAAGCAATTGTTGTTTATGAGACTTAGTCAACTAGTATTGCTGCACTATTTAACATAGTCTTCAGAAACTTTCTGCTAGTCCTATTCACTCTACATAGTACAGATACACCTGCTATGTTAGTAGCTAGCAAGGAATAGTATAGAAATATTGAGAAGGAAAATAGATCAGTAAACTAATTTCTGGTCACACTGAAATTTCAGGTACCTAGTCCTTTGGCAACCTCCAGCGAGGTATACCTTCTCTCGGTGAAAAGAGTGTTGCTGTTTTTGTTTTTTTTATATATTTTCTAAAGTGACTACTTTTACCTTTTTTGTTACAATTGTAATAGGAGAAATTACAATCTAAGATAAAGACCTCTTGTTTGTTCTAGGTACAAAATATCTTGTAAAAAAAATTTTACCAACCTTAAAATTGCCTTGAATAAAGTGGTCCCTAAGACTGTTGATGTTAAATATTCCTCTTATTCATACTCTCTTTTGACTTAATGCTTTCTGTCTATGGCTGACACCAACCTGCTATTTAGCAGAATGGTTAAATCTCTTAGCAAATTTGCCTCAATAGCTGTTCTACAGGAACCATGGATTACAACAGCCTTTGATTTATCCTCCGTGCCACATTGTCCTCCATATATAAATCTTAAAGTTCAAATGCTAAAATACAGAAATCAACAACCAAAGAGGCAAGAGAATTTGTGATTCAGATTTGGAAAGCTGGACTCAATATGCCCATTAATGAAATACATCCAACACACTTTGTTAGCGGCCATCATTATTGACTCTGCACAGAGGGTATTTATAACTTTTGGTGGACTGTTATAGACTTCTCTCCCTGATAATGTACTTTTCAAAAATGCTCAATCAGGAGGCCAAAACATTAAGGATTTGTGGGTTTATATGTTACAGAAAGGAGTTGATCCGTGCCAGCAATTGAGAAAATGGTATGTGACTTAAAAATCCCCTGTTTCTCTTTTCTTCTGTTGTTTAAGTTATGGAGAGCCACATCTCCATACTAATTCTGTTTCTGGCTGTGTATGCAGCTCGCATGGAGCGGGTTGGATATTTTCCTTCTTACAAGCAGTTGGGTGGGTAGGTGGGTAGGCCCTTAAGGCTCCAGATTGTGAACTACATGCTCTGATACCATGTGTAGAGACCGGAAAATACAAAATTTGATATAATTTAAGATATAATTCCTTTCAATTTACATAAATAATTCAATCACCAGCATATAAGCAAAATAGTCAACAGAGATTAAAATCTATCTACAGCATGAAATAACTCAGCCATTCATAATTAAAATACCTGCTTCTGATGCTAAATCCCGCTGCTTGGGTTGGTCCAATTCTGAAGTTGAAACTCTGTCAAACACTGCCCAAAACCGTGTTTCCTCCCTGCTAGCTAGGAGCAGCCTGTCCGGCTCCCTAGCTACAAGATACCGTAAGGATATCCTGGCCCCCGTGCCCTAAACCCCCAGCAAACCGGTGCCCCCTGCTTCTGGTTCACCAAAAACCCATAAAACAAACTGCCCACACCAGAAAAATAAACACCTCCGACATACAGTCTTTCCCCCCTTCCAATAATTCTTCCTCCTCCCAAAAAAAATAATCCTCCTCCCCGTAAGACTCCTCCCGTCATATATCCCTTCACCGACTCTCTTCCCGCTCATTAATATCTTATCCCCTTCATTATTAGCTTATCCCCTTATATTTNTTATTATGCCAATCTTTGTTTAATTAAAACCATGTTAGGACAATTAATTACCTAATTAATTTTACTTAATAATCCCTAAGCATATATTCAACTAGGGTTGTTACAGGTCATATACCAACAAGGTACCTGATCGAAGATCAAGTTGCCCCAGAACATTTATGGGGTCTTATCCACCAAGGTGCAAGACCAAGGATCAACCCATGCCCCAAGGATGGGTACCCTAGACCATGTCCAGGGGCCCTAGACATATCTAGGGGCTTTAACTGCTTGGTCCCAGACCAAGAACTCCAGTCATATACTGGAGGCCCTAACAAGGGTCTTTTGCCATGGCACTGACTATTTGGTCCCAGACCAAGTACCCCAGGAGTGCACTGGAGGCCCTAGATCTCGGCTAGGGTCTTTGCCATCCTCCCAGAGAATGGCTCTTGCAGCTGCTATAAATTTAACAGAGGAGAATGTGGCTCTTGCTGCCTACAGCAAGAAGAAATTTAGAAAGGGTCCTAAGGGAGGAAACAAGCCAAAGGGTGAAGGGAAGAAGGACATGAGCAAAGTCAAGTGCTTTGCATGTTACAAGTTTGGGCACTATGCAGGTTAGTGTTCGAACAAGAAGAAGAAGCAGACAGCAGCTTCAACAGTGGTGGAGGAGTTCTCCGCCAAGTTTGATAAGGAGTTTTCCTTAGTTGTGTGTCTTTCCACGAGGACCACTCATTCCGATATGTGGTATATTGACAGTGGTGCCTCCCGCCATATGACAGGGGTTCGTGACCACTTGACAGATCTTACTCATTTTGGTGACGTTGAGATAGTGCTTGGAGATGACCAAGTGGTCAAGGCAGTTGGTAGTGGGACTGTATCATTTCAGAGGGAGTCTTTACCTCCCATGTTGTTGAGAGAGGTCCTATATGTTTTGGGCTTGAAGAAAAACTTAGTTTCAGTTTCTGCTATTGAGGAGAGGGACTATGAGGTGTTGTTCCGTGATGGGCAGGTGTTCATTTTCCCCAAGGGATCCAGTATCACTTCGGCCAAAGTGATTGGGACTCGACATGAGAAGTTGTACAAGCTCATGTTCCAGCCAGCAAGAGCATTATTTCATTCTACCAGCAGCAGTGATCTATGTGAGCTATGGCACATTTGCACCATGGGGCTTTGAGGATACTGAGGGAGATTGTGACTGGAGTTCCAGATTTCAATACAGAGCACCAGGAGTTGTACAAGGGGTGTGCTTTGGCAAAGTACACCAAGACTGCTTTTCCTAACAGTGACTGTAGAGCAGCATGTATCCTTGATCTTATTCATTCTGATGTATGTGGCTCGATGTCTTCGGCATCGTTGACTGGTTGTTTATACTATGTTACATTCATTGATGACTTCTCACGGAAGTCTTGGATTTTCTTCATAAAGACCAAAGGACAAGTCATCAATCGGTTCCAAGAGTTCAAAGCTCTTGTGGCGAACCAGACTGGGAAGAAAATCAGAGTTCTGAGGACAAACAATGGAAGTGAGGACAGACAATGGAAGTGAGTATACCTCCAAGGAGTTCATGGACTTTTGTGCACAAGAGAGCATCAGGAGAGAGTTGACTATTCCTTACAACCCACAGCAGAATGGGGTTGCTGAAAGGAAGAACAGGGCCATAGTTGGAGTTGCGAGAGCCATGCTACATGATCAGGGGTTGCCACTATTTCTTTGCGCTGAGGCATGCTACACTACAGTTTATCTGCAGAACAGAAGTCCACACAGGGCAATGGGGAGTATGACTCCTGAGGAGGCTTTTTCTGGGAAGAAGCATGAGGTGGGGCACTTTGGGATTTTTGGGTGCATCACATATTCACTTGTCCCTTTTGAGAAGAGGACAAAGCTAGAACCCACGACAGAGAGAGGGATCTTTGTTGGGTATAGAGAGACTTCAAAGGTTTTCTGTATATACATTCCTTCCTTGAGGAAGACAGTTTTGAGGAGGGATGTGAGATTTGAGGAGGATGGAGCCTTTAGGAAGTCACGAGGGTCAGAGAGGGATGAACAGTCATCACCTCAGATTCAAGTGAGTCCGCAACAAACTTCAGTGACACAGAGTTCAGGGCCACCAGTTTCGGTGATGACTAGTCCACAGGTGACAGGGCCACAAATGTCAGGATCGCAGGTTACTGGTCCACAAGTTTCAGGATCGAGTTCTCCAGATTCTACTTCAGAATCACAGTCTTCAGGAGATGGGGTTGAGCAGGGAGAGTCCCCTCCATGGGACACTACTTCTGAGAGGAGGAAGCCTAAGTGGCTTCGGGATACTTTGAGGGAGGCACAGGGTTCAGTGGAGAATCCCAGGTAGGCTGTGAGGGAAAGTAAACCTCCCGAGAGATTGTGTAGCTACATCGTGATGGTGAGTAGTATTCGGGAGTCTGAGCCTTCCAATTTTGAGGAGGCTACTAGTAGACAGGTTTGGAGAGATGCCATGATGGAAGAGTACATTCCATCATGAAGAATGATGTTTGGGAAGTTGTTCCTAGACCCGAGGGGAAGTCAATGATGATTTCCAGGTGGCTCTATAAACTCAAGCATGTTGTAGATGGCAACATTGAGAAGTACAAAGCTCACATTGTAGCTCGGGGGTTCTCACAGGTTGAGGGAGTTGATTATGATGAAACCTGCGCGCTAGTTGCTAGATATACCTCGATCAGGTGAGTGATTTCCATTACAGCAGAGATGGGTTGGAATATCCACTAGAAGGATGTGAAGACCGCATTTCTGAATGGTCTTATACAGAAGGAGGTGTATATTGAGCAGCCATTGGGCTTTGAGGTGCATGGGAGAGATTCTCATGTGTGTAGACTGAAGAAGGCATTGTATGGGCTGAAACAAGCTCCCAGAGCTTCGTATTCGAGGATTGATGCCTATTTGCAGCAGTTGGGCTTTGAGAAGAGTGAGGTAGATCCCAACCTATACTTCATTGTGGTTGGAGAGGATCCTCCCATTCTCTTGCTATATGTGGATGATCTTTTCATTACAGGGGCAAAGAGACTCATCACTAGCTGCAAGGAGAGCCTTGCTTCAGAATTTGAGATGGACTGATATTGGACTGATGCACTATTTTTTGGGATTGGAGGTTTGGCAGGAGCCTGGACACATCTTCCTGGGAAAGGGGAAGTATGTGTGTGACATTCTGAGGAGATTTCAGATGGAGGATTGTAGGCCCATGATTACCAACCAGAAGAAGGTTCATGCTTCTAAGTCCCAGTTGGTGGATTCCACTTTATATCGTCAATTGATCGGTTATTTGATGTATTTGGTCAATACCAGACCAGATATTTATTTTGTTGTCAACACTCTCAGTCAGTTCATGGTGGAGCCTAGGAGAGTGCATTGGTTGGCAGCAAAACATGTGCTTAGGTATCTTTGTGGTACGATAGATTATGGTCCGGACTATCAGAAAGGGGATGGAGTTCGTCTGGTGGGCTATACAGATTCAGATTGGGCAGGATGTGTCAGTGACCGAAAGAGTACTTCTGGGTGTTGTTTCGGATTGGGCTCAACAGTTGTGTCTTAGTTGAGTCGAAAGCAAAAGTCAGTGGCTTTGAGTTTTGCAGAGGCTGAGTATATGGCTACCAATCAGGCCAGTTGTGAGGCTCTTTGGCTTCGCAAGTTACTGGTGGGATTGTTTGGTGTGCAGTTGAGGCCTACCTTGATTTACTGTGACAATCAGAGATGCATTAAACTCTCGGAGAATCCAATTTTTCATGACAGGTCTAAGCATATTGAGATTCGTTATCACTTCATCCGTGACTATATTCAGAGAGGAGCAGTGGAGCTACAGTACATATCTACAGATGAGCAGGTTGCAGACATACTCACCAACGCATTGGGCAAAGGTAAGTTTGTATTTTTCAGGGACAAGCTTGGAGTGGTGAGTAACACTTTCCTCGGTAAGAGGGAGTGTTAAAAATAATTAAAAAGTACCTAGGCAAATGCTTCTCATCACCTAGGTGCCTAAGGGTTGAGAAAGTACCGAATGTGGACCCTAGTCATTTAATTTGTGAGAGACAAATTAAAAGGTGACTTTTTGAGACTTGGGGAAAATGGGTGAATACAGTGATTTTATTTCCACCGTTGATCTCATCTAATCTCTACCGTTGGGTGAAAAGACTCTTCACCTTCCCCCATGAGGTCGACTAGGGTAGGAGTGCGCACCCTTTCTAGGGTTAAGCATTTCATTTTGTTGAGAGAGAAAGAGAGAGGAAGTCGAGCTTGAGTAAGGAGAGAAAGTTGTAGATGTGAGGGCACGTTTCCCAAGGCAACAAGCAAGCACAGAAATTGAGTAAGAGGTACAGCACTTGACAGGGCCGTACTGTACGGATTTTGGGAATCTGTACTGCTGGTTTTTGGGCACAGTTTTCGAGGAAGGTACAGCAGCTATGTGGAGGTTGTACGGTACAGATTTGTCAATCCGTACAGCAGCTAAAGAGGAGCAGTCCATACAGCAAAGGTACAGCATGCATTCCAAGGCAGCGTGGCATGTATTTCGAGGTGCATTTATTGCACAGGAAGAGGTACAGCAAACACAGAAAAAGGGGCACAATTTTCAAGGAGTTTCGTATTGCATTTAATGTTGTAGCATCCATACAGTCATACGGATTTCTGGCACAGATTTCAAGGAGCAGTCCGTACAGCATTTAATGCTGGGACAGCCGTACACAGTACGGATTTCTGGCACAATTTTCGAGGAGCAGCATTCTGGAATTTTCTGAAGGAGATTTGCTCAATTTTTTCTGAGATAAGTTTGTCAATTTTTTGCTGAAGATTAGACTGCTGTAAAAGAATTTCTCTGAAGCTCTGAAATAATAAAAACTCCCTCTCTCACTGGTTTTCCCCTTGAGGGTTTTTCCAGGGTCGCTGTTAGACCAAAAATCACTGTGTTATAATTTTCTGAGTTGTGTTGTTGATATAATTTTATTTCTGCGTTAAACGATGTTCAGAATCCTCATGTTTCAGTTCTGAAAATATTATTTTATGTTGAGTTTAATTGGCTGTCATAAAACTGGGTTTGGGCATTAAACATTGGCTGAAAAATCAGCGAGACTTGAAACTGGGTGGGGTCTGAAATTTTACAAGAATCTAAGAAAGAGTCATTGGTGGTTTTAATGACAACTTCACTCATTTGTCTGACTGGATTGAGGTTAATCATGTAGCTGGTATACATCAAAAGAAGGTCATTCACATTAGAAATGTAGTGGTTGGTGTTTAAGATGACAGTGGCCTTCATTTTGTCAACTTTGATGATCACGATGTGAAGGTTGTTGTTAAGGCACTGAGACCACCATCACGATGTAAGAACTGTTATGTGGCATCTTAACCCATTGATCACAAGTCTTCTCAAGTGGCATTCAATGTTTTAAATGTTCTACTTTCCTGGGTTTTGCCAGCCATTGATTCACCCAAAGGAGAAGCAATAGAGTTTCTCAATACACCATTGACAATTAGTTATTTTTAAAGCAGTAGCCCTCAGCAGATATTGAGCAGTGACGACTTCTGTGAAATTTCTTAAACCCAGATGTCAGTTTAATCACAAAAATGCAGAAGCACCATTTAATTAATTACGCTGGATTAATTTCTTCACAAAAATAAAGCGCACAGCAGAATAAAATAACTAGGAACTTAAGCAGTAAAGAACCGTGATATTTGTGTACAATCATCCCCGAAAAAACCCAGTGTGGGAAAACCAGTGCAGCAGATGAATGAGATTTTATTATTCAGCAAATTGGAAATATGGAGATCTCTTACAGACAATTCGCCCTTAACCAAAAACTGAGGAAAACCTCAATGTGAACCATCCAAAACAAAGTATAGTCTCTCCCTCAGACACTTGAACCAATTCGCCTCAGAAAAACCCAGCAAGCGTGCCTCTGGGTGACCTCTGGATGATCTGTACGACGCCCTACGTGAGCCTAGCAGAACCTCTGCGTAGATGAAGTGATGACCTCTGCTCAATCCTGAAATTCTGGCGAACCCCTGTAATCTGTCCTCCTCTGTCTCCTGACTGAATCTCTCTCTCTCTCTCTCTCAAACCTCAGATCAAATCCTCTGCGACTCAATCTGTCCTCTGCAAACTCAATAATGCGTCCAAAATGGCTAAGTCGACCTCCTTATACTTCGTTGAGCGAGTGAACCCTAATCTCAATGAGATGGACGGCTGAGATTGCCTCGCATTCCTTCGTTGAGATCGATGGTCAAGATTAAAAGAACCATCACTTAAATAATTTCACTTTTAACTTTTGAAAAGCGCTCAATAAAGTCAACTGAAAAATATAACACATTTTCAGTTATAACACTTAATTAACTTTCGCCATTGTTTCATTGTCCCCCACCATGCTAGGACGCTGCAAAGTGTGGAAGACCTTTTGATGCTATACATCTCAACACTCCCTCTTAGTGAGGAAGGGATTATGTCGCAACCCCATCTGATCCCTGAACTTCTATCTGCTCAGTGCCTCGGTAAAAATATCTGCTATATGCTCATCAGTGTGTATGTAATCAAGCCTCACGGCTCCTCTCTGTACACAATCCTGGATGAAGTGAAACCTAATATCAATGTGCTTCCTACGATCATGAAACATCGGATTCTCAGAGAGAATGCAACTCTGATTGTCACAGTGAATGATAGTAGCCTTTAGCTCCTGCCCGAACAGTCCCACAAGTAATTTCCTGATCCACAGTGCCTCACAAGTTGCCAAGCTAGCTGCCATGTACTCTGCCTCAGCAAAGCTCAATGTAACTGAACGTTGCTTCCTGTTGAACCAAGAAATGACACCCGATCCAATATTGAAACAACACTCGAAAGTACTCTTCCTGTCCTCTGCACATCCTGCCCAATCCACATCTGTATACCCTGCCAACCTCACCTCACCACTTCGCTCATACAATAGCCCGTACTCCACCGTACCTCTAAGGTAGCGAAGCACATGCTTCGCAACAATCCAATGTACTCTCTGAGGATCCACCATGAACTGACTCAGTGTGTTTACTACAAAGCTAATATCTGGTCGAGTGTTGACCAAATACATGAGCGATCCAATCAACTGATGATAGAAAGTGGGGTCAATTGTCTTTGAATCTCATACGTCCACCTTCCTCCAATTTGTGACTAGAGGAGTAGACATGGGCCTGCAATCCATCATCCTGAACTTGCGCAATATCTCTACTGCATACTTCCCTTGACCTAGGAAGAACCGACCATCCGTCTGCCAAACCTATAGACCAAGGAAGTAGTGCATCAGCTCAAGGTCTTTCATCTCAAATTCAGCTACAAGGTTGGCATTGCAGTTTGCAATCAGCTACTCATCTCCTGTAAGAAATAGGTCGTCTACATATAACACCAATATGAGAGGAACCTCCCTTGCAAGAAAATACAGGTTCGGATCTGCCTCGCTCCACTGGAAACCCATCTCCCTCAAGTAGTTGTCTATTCTCGAATACCAAGCCTGAGGTGCCTGCTTGAGCTCGTACAAGGATCGTCTCAGTCTACAAACATATGTTTCCAACCTCAAATCTCTCTGGCTGCTCTATATAAACTTCTTCCTCAATCACTCCATTGAGGAAGGCAGTTTTCACATCCATCTGATGAACGCTCCAACCCATCTCTGTTGCTAAAGACATAACCGCTTGGATTGAGGTATATCTGCCCACAGGAGCAAAAGTCTTTGCATAGTCAACTCCCTCTCGCTGTGAAAACCCCTTGGCCACGAAGCGAGCTTTGTACTTGTCCACGCTTCCATCTGTTGCATGATTCTGGCGGGAACGTAGGAGCGAGGAAGCCCTACTCTCCTACCATCCAAGTCAAACGAAAGAAACTCTAGATAGATCTTTGGTTGTTCAACTAAGGCTAGGAGGTACTCTTACAGGCAGGAGGCAGCCTTCTCTAGATCCCTTTGGAGTTGGCCCATCTGTTGCTATGAGGATGTGTGGTATGATGACTCGTCCAGCACCTCCAAACAGACCTCGATGATATCGGACGAACTCCAAAGGGGAGGGAGGTTGAGGGGAGACCTGAGGTTTCACCACTCTATGGTCTAAAGTACTATGGAGCTCTACCTATCTCTTGTTGCCCAAATCGAAGGAGCAGCAAGAAAGAATGAGGTGATCCTCCTAGTGGTCCCATGGCAAGGTGGGTCATACAAGAACTGAGATCTCTGGTTGAATATCTCCCTGATGAATAGGGTTAGGCATCTCTTATCAAGATAGTGGAAGAAAGTGGAGAGGGATCTCCCCAAGGCTCTATAGAGGCAGTGGTACAATCCTCTAATCTCATAGTAGAAGGGGCAATTAAAACGAGGTGTATCTTTGTATCCAGAAACTGTATGTAGCACATCTAACAGATCCTATCTAATTAGGGAATATGGTGATCAATCTCGACCTGGAGACGGTGAGAACCAACCCAGAACTAGCCCAAAGGATTCTTAAGTGAATGCATCCAATGTCTACGTGTATATGAAGGATGGACAATGATGCAATCCCGCAACTCCAAGAAGTTCTCAAGGTAGACATCTTCGAGCCCAGGCTCTCCATATGTGAGGTCCAAGTGACCAAGATGTACAATCTATAGATCTCCTCTTGGATGCCCCGATTCAGATCATGTCTGGTCGACAAGAGATGGCCTAGCACGTTTAAAGAGCACCTGAAGGGGTAAAGGCACTCTGAGGAGAAGAGAGACTACTAAAAACCAACCTTGTGTAAGACCAGTGTGAAAATCCCAGGCAAGGGCCTCTGAGAAGCATATTATAAGGTATCGGTACCTCTCTCTCTCGAAGGCAGAGTCCCCAAGGATCTTGACTCTATGTAGGAAAGAGACCATGCAAAGATAACTTCGAGGCGAAATGGGTGGACTCCAAACTCCACTTGAATAATGGGCTAGGTAACTATGTTTGCATCGTGTGATGCACCTAAGAAGCGAAATTTGAGCTCTCTTCGTCCAGGCCCAATCTGTCTATAGCAAGCTCGGCCCAAAGATCTCTAAACCATAGAGGACCATGGAACTGACCCTAGAAACAATGTAGAAGGCATCCATCTCCCACTTTGATGTGCTCGTGAAGAAAAGACTATGGCTTGTCAATATAGATCCCAAAGCGAGTCAGTGAAGGGGGCACCCTTGCTTTACCCCAATGGTATTATGGATGAAGTCAAAAAGACCATGGGTCCGGAGGTGACCAAGAATCGACTTGCACAATCACATAATGGCCACTAGGAGGGGCTCGAAGATGTCAATTTCATGAAGCCTATAGAATAATGACTTTAGGGACCGTGTATTACGTTTTTCGAAAGTCTACAAAATAGGAATAGACTTTCAAAGGGCAATGGCAAGCCTCCTCAATAATGGCTCTAAGTGTAAACATGTGCCACTGCTTTGTAGACACTAATGTATTCAACACTCCCATTGACCTACTTTTATGGTCATTTGTTGAACATGAATAAAATTATCTCATCTTATCTTATCTCTGTTGTGTTTTCCATGTGCGGGCATTCAAAACATTGTTTTTGCTCATATTAATTGGTATCAAAGCCTTAAGAATAGGGCTTCTCAAGAGCTTCGTCATTTCAGTATTCTTTGAAATTTTCTTCCTAACCAAAATATTTCTTCAAGCTCTCCACCCACTTAATTTTTTCATTTATTTCACTTTTTCACTATAACTCGCAATCACTATTTTAGTTGTAAAACCTTATCTATTCCCGAGTCTCCTAAGTCTTACGGCTTCCCATAAAATCTCCAATGAATCTATAAAGTCCCAAGAATCCACCCTTGCCCAAGTCTTGGCCAAACAAATGTAGAAGCAACAACACCTATTGTTGGAAACCTTCATTACTCAAATACAATGGGAGTTCCAGACTAAAAGAATGCATGATATGATAAGTATCTTCCAAATCCTTTGGCTAGCAAAACCCTTTAAACCGAACCTTCCCTTGAAAGTCTTAATGCCAACCCAAACATTGTGATTCTAAACACTGACAAAGGCAATACCCCTGCAATCATGAGCACAAATGATTAACACTCTAAAATGATGGACCTCCCTACATCCAGTACATGTCGCCCCCTAAACCATAACCCAATCGACCACACCACAAAAACTATAATGAAAGCAATTAATAAATCCTCCACTGACCTAGATAGAAAGAAATGTCTCATAGCTAAAAATCCCATAACCTAAAAAATTTATGGTGAACCCATGATTCACAAACAGGGTGTCTCTCGTAAATTCATAATCAATTGCATCGATTCCCCAAATTATGCCTTGGATAGTTTTTTAACCAAAAACCTCCAACCTATAATCGAACATACCTTTCCATTTCTTAAAAATCCATCTGGGTTTGTAAACAAAATCTATGACATCGACATTGATGACCATGATCTCTAACTCAAAATTGATGTAATGTCGTTGTTCACCAAAATATCGATAAAAGAAGCCTTAGATTGTTTATCTAGTTGACCCTAATACCACCTACATTGTCAAAACTTGCCTAGGCTACACATTCTTTAGTTTTAACAATAAATTCTATAAATAAACTAAAGGCCCAATCAAGGGTTCCTCCTTAATCTCTTATCATTGATAATATTTATATGGAATACTTTGAGAAACATGCCCTTAATAACTACACCTTAAAACCCAGATATTGGTACCAATTTGTTGATGACACCTACGTCAATGGCCTCGTGGCCTTAACAATCTCGACCTCTTTCTATCACCTTAATAAAAGTGTTCTAAAATTCAGTCAACTTGGATTCAAACTCGACCGGTTTGACCAATTTGTTGACTTGGTCTCCAAACCGGCTTGAGAACCGGTTCTGTACAAAACCAGTCGACTCAACCAAGTCCATAATGACTCAATCTCCTACAGGGCACAATGGTTTTTTTCCAATCAAATTTTAATAAAATAAGACCTAAAATAGACTCTCTCACCCCCTAAACCCTAAAATGACATGATATAGAGACCCCTATATTTGCCTCACACCTCTCTCATTGAGCATTTGTAGTAAATAGTTCCTATTTATTACTCTTTGATAGAGGTATTTATACAAATATATAAGAATATAGTGAATAATAAATGATTGATAAGAATGTTAAGAATGATGATGTTTACAAATAGCTGAGCATATTTTCATGGTGGCATCATCTTTATGTTTGTCTGGTTTTAGGGGTTTGACTTAATTCCTGCCTTGAGTGTTGGCAAGGTCCCTTTGTATTATTTGCATCAAATCCTGAAGACTTTTGATTTGGTTGTTTAAAGTAAAACCTCAATGCTTCTTGGTCACATACTTTCCTTGCTTCTACTAGTATATGTTTGTCAATGTTTCTTGCCCCTTTTTTATTAACTATAATTCACTTTCCTTGTGATTGGAACCTTCAACCACATAACTTATAATGTTGTAATTTTCCCGTTGTGGTTATAGGTGGAATTGTAAGTTTTCCTTCTTTCTTGGAACTTGTATCTTATTAGCCTTCCTAAAATGAGGCGGGATATATTTATTATTTGGTTGTTGTATTTTGTCCTTTTAAGTAATAGTGTCTTCTTAGTACACATCATCTTCATTTCTATCTTGTTGGGCTCGGGAGATTAAAAATAATGATATATTCGATGATGCTTCATTATCAATCGTCGGTGTTTCAATTTTAAATCTATTGGGTTGACTTGTTCTACCTTGACCTCCTTCGTGAACTGTGGTCGATGAGTTTGGACTTACTAGCGGATTTTCATAAGTTTTGGGTTCTTTAGGGTTCTTTTGTTAACTCATCTTGTCTTTCAGTCCAGTCAATCCTTTTTCTATGTTCATTAATTATCATTGGAAGTTTGTCCTTGTTAGATTCAGCATCACAAAAATGTCCTGAAATCCATCTCCTTATCACATTTGCGACAAGCATTTCCCTTCTTTATTAATTCCAGCCATTGTCTTTGGGAATCTTCATTTAACTCGTCAAATCTGTCCCCATTTCTTATTAACTTGTTGATTTTTTCCACAACTCTTTTTATCCATCCCCTAACAATGTTTGTGACTTCTCAATCGAGTCAATAATTTGTGCAGCACTTGGTTTCATCTTCTTCATAATGATGACCCTCTGCTTGTAAATCGTAATTATTAATTTTTAGGGTTGGCTTCTCGTGGGGCCCACTAATTGAAATTTTCGCTTTATATGTTAGGTATATAAAGTTTTTGCAATCAAATTTGGAAAAGGTAATTTAAATATGTATCTTTCAAATGTCAAAAAGAAATTTACAAGGCATGACTATAGGAAGGGACATCTGAATTGTACAGAAAAATAAAAAAGAATAAACATGGATGTAAGAAAATTGAAGGATCAACAACTGAGTGCAAGAGTGCAGGTGGTGGCTGTGTACAGAAAAGACGGCTCAGCAATAGCACGTAAAGATGTGAAATAGTTGTGCGGGGGAGGGGTAACGACAATTGTACAATTATTGTACAGGACAGAGTGCAGATCTTAATGCAGCTGTACGGAACAGAAGACAATGACAGTGGATGTAATTAGAGTACAGAAATTGTACAGACTGTTGAAATGGCAACTAGGATCATACACACTGATTTGCAAATTAAGGTCTGTATGGATTGGGTGTACTATCTACAAAATTGCTATGTAGATTGGTACAGAACAACAGTGTTGATCAATTGTTGAGGTATTTTAACCCACAATTTGGCCAAGTTCAGCTCTAATACCAAATGTAGTAAATAGTCCCTATTTATTACTTGATTGACAGATATATTTTTGCAAATATATATAAGAATATATTGAATAGTAATGACTGATTGGAAAGAATTGATAAGATGATGATGGTTACAACAACTCTCATGATGGTCTACTTATATACAATGGGTGGTCATAAGGTGAATGGGTGTGTACCCTTTGACCTTTCATTAACCTGATGATATTATCATTAATATTATTATTATATCTTTAATTAAGTTTATAACACTACACCTTAAAACCCAAATGTATAAGCTTCTCTTTATGACTTTGCTCTAGTCCAGTGAACTTATATTTGCAACATTTACATCTTTGAAATATCCATTTCAATATACCATGGCCAATGGCTTGCTAATCTATTAACAAAATCACAATCTACATAACACAATAATTTTAAGACAAGTCAAAACATTGACAGTAATTATCCTAACACTCTAATTATAATCATGTTGTTGTTTTCAGGCTAATCAGACCCCTAATGTTTGTTCAATATTGCATAACGATACTGGATTTGGAACATGAGCTCATGTTGAAGCACTTCACCTATGGCTAGGGTTTTACCCTAGACATCCAGGGCAACTATCCCCTCTACCCTCCTTGCTTTGTGCCCACTTCGATCTTTCTCTATGAAGATTTTCATGCAATCATTGTGGGTACATCAACAAGCCTGAGTATGACATTGTTTCCATCTTGAAAGTTGTAGTAGTGCGACAACTCTCGAAGGGAAGCACCTCCATCTTCCTCTGTCAATTTTGTGGTGGGGCTCACCAATCCTATCCAGCTCTCCCTCTGACCACTTTGGCCTCAAAGGCTCCTCAATGCACAACCATGGAAGGACATCTCTTTTAAGGATTCCATCTTTCTACGTCAAAAAGGCCACCACAGTTATGATTTCGAAGCTTGAACCCTTATGGATCAACAAGGAAGAAGATTATATTTCGACACGTGGATGATCTACAACACATGAGGTTCTTATCTCAAGGATACATGTTGATACACCCATGTCCCAAAGGATTTTTTATCCTAGAATTTCTATGCACACTAAACAAAGTACTCGTAATTGGCAATGGCCCTCGGTCTTTGGTTAAAGTTACCCTCTTTATGAAGTTCTACTAGCCAAGTTTCAACCCACATTAAGAATATCTATTATCGGTCCAAATCTAGGGTAAGAATGACCAATCTCCCTCTTAAATATTGGATCCATAATCTCTTTTTGGCCATTCATAATGCTCTAGGTAAGTTTATTACCTTGACCCCTAAGACAACGGATTTGCTAGCTTCTACCATTTCCAACACTTGCATTTATACTGATTTGAGCCAAGTCTTCATCAAAAAACAATGTGTTGGAGTGCAAGAATTGCAGTTGCACACGAGTGTTGGACTACAAACATATTGCTTTCCATTTCCAGTTTTGTTTTGTTTTGAGCTTGGGAACTCAGTTGCTTCTTCTCCAAAGGCAAATGCTTCTCAAGCCAAAAGGCAAAGGGATCACAACCCAACCCGGTGGAAGGACTTAGTGGAACCAATCAAGGATCAAGAAGACTTTCAGTCTGTTGCCACTGCAAATAACTCTGCTCCACCCCAGGACAGGATCAATGATGCTTTTGACTCAATGGGGTTCAAGTAGACACTATAGCCATTCTCCCTGCATGGCATCCCCTTATGAGAGAGCAGATTTGCTACAAGATGGATCATTCAAAAAAGAAAAAGGATCAGGTCCCTTCAATCAAGACACCTGTTGAATTACAATCAGGGCCGCCAAAGATACCAATAGTTTCAATGTTGAATGCTTCAAAGCAATGTTCCACCAAGACGGGGGGACGGGGGGACGAGGG
>SNQJ01S0000065.1:264533-302853 GCA_010110895.2 Picea sitchensis | reverse complement strand
TCCTCCTTTAGAATCCCTAAGTGACTCTTAGGTTACCCTTTTGATCCAAGGGCTCACATTGCCCAAGATCAACGGTGAGAATTAAATGCTCCATTAAATTCACTTTATTTAATTTCACTCACCCAACTTAAATAAAAACCCACATGGTGCTTTAAGTTCCYAAGTCACTTTTCACTTTCTAATTTAAAGTTCACTTTACCACTTATAAAGTGACTTTATGAAAAAGACCCACTTTTAAGTTGTGGACCACATTCCTAGGTAAAAGATTAAAAACCCATAGGAACCACTTGTCCAAGGTACAAATCTTCATTAAAATTCAACATATACTTCAAATCTGACCCTGAGACTTCACCTAGTGACTTGCAGTGTCCCGATCTATCTTTCTAGCAAGTTTCAGGGCATTTGGAGGTCTCCTTCATCATGGCCGAATTATTGGGCATTGATAGGATTCAGGAGGGCGCAGCTTCACTTGAGGATTCAGCATTTGGAGGGGCTTCTCTGAGCATTTCGGTCTGAGACTTCAAGAGGGAGTTTCTATTACCCCAATCTATCATTCTACCGAGTTTGGAGTTATTTGGAGACTTCTTCCAGCTCGGCCGAAATATTGGGTCTTCTCAGCTCTACAGTAGGACGTGCCATCAGCCAGGGGGATTTGGAATTGACCTTGGTTCTTCTTGTATTTGATCTTCATTGTATATCCAGCCTTTGGAGGCTAGCATCTTCTTATCGGGAGCATTTTGTAGCAGCCCATATCTTCTCTATTGGAGCTATCTGATGTTATTCCAGATCTGCATCCCTATTGTATCAAGTTCTTGCTTATTATATCAATAAAGGTCAGATCTATGTTGTTTGGTTCCATATCTTGTGTTATCTTGTATGTCCATTGTTTATCTTCAGATCTAGGCTTAATAACTGAACTATAAGCCCTAAGGCCGAACTTAAGAAGTCAACCTGCAAGTAAACACACAAACACAAGTTAATCAATGGTCAGTTAGTGTTCCAAGCAAAAAAATTGGCTTGGGAACATTACAGTGATTTCAGAGCTTTGATCGTCCTATCCTATGAGGATTAGCGAATGCAGAAGTTCGGTAGCATTTATATGGGCAGAAGAAGGAAACAGACAGGTGAGGCAGAGGCCGAAATGGAGGGATCAGGTGAGGACAGTGAGCCACAGATGATAGCAGGGATTGCTAAGAACTTACAACGCTCCATAGAAGTATCACATAGTGACCTTGTTCATCACCTGCAGGAGAGCCATGAGGCAACACATAGGGGTCAGGCCGAAATATCAGAGACCTTGAAAAAAGATAAGTGACAGCCAAGAGATGATACCACGACTTCTGATGCAGATGACTCATGGAGGTAAGGGTCCAGAAACTTATGCCAACAAAGAGGCTAGTGGTTCCCAGGGAGGGAATAAGCATCAGCAAGAACATATTCCCTACTATCATACGGAGGGACAGAGTCATGGAGGAGGTGCACCACAGGGACAGACACACAGCAGGACCACCCATAGGCCCTATCTTCCTTCATTCTTGGATGAGCAGCCACAGCCAAGCTACCAAGACGAATTTAAGGACAACTTTGATCAGTATATCAGGGAATATAACTCACTAAGCATGCCAATCCAAAGACAAATCACCTTGGATCAGTATTGTGGACTTAAATTCAGAAAGAAAACTCAGAGGTTGTACCACAGGAAGAACTATGAGCTAGAGCACAGGGCTGGAAAGATGGAAATTCCCTATTTTGATGGTTCGGCCAAGATGATTGCACAGGCGTGGGTGCAAAAACTTGATACTTACCTGCAGCTTAACCCTATGAGAGAGATGGATGCAATCAAGTTTGCCACCATGTACTTGGAGGGCAAAGCTCATGACTGGTGGTACCATGGGTTGACTACACTTGGCCACAATCAGATAGTGGCTTACATAGAGTTTACACAGAGGCTTACTGACAGGTTTAACCAGGGAGATCTAGAGCAACATTTCAAGGAACTCACCCAACTCAGGCAAACAGGATCACCAGAGGTATATATTGAGGAGTTTCAGAGGTTAGCATTCATGGTGCAGGATGTATCTCAGTCAAGACTCATGATGCTTTTCACAGAGGGGTTGATGGAACCCTTAAAGGGTTGGGTCAAGGCTTTCAAGCCTACCAACTTACAGGATGCCATATGGAGGACTAGAGATCTAGGCCCAGCAGCGAAATCTAAATTTATCCCTAGACCACCTCTAAATACCGGAGGAAGGGAACAAAGACCTCCCATGAATCAAGGAGGAAGAGACCCGAGGGAGTTTGACAGGGGAAGAGGTAGGATGGATGAGAACACTAGAAGAGAACTAAGAAGAAAACAGCTATGCTATACATGCAAAGAGCCTTGGGATCCATCCCACAAGTGTATGGGTCGTGGCAAGGCTCATTACATTGAGGTAACATTTGATAAAGAGGAGGATGAGGATTTCGGCCACATCCAGAACCTAGAAGCAGACACCACCAAAACTATATATATCCATAAAATAGATGCATCTAAAACATGCTAATAATCAACATGAAATACAACTAAACCACTCATTACAGCAGCATATAAGTCATTCTCATTTACACAGAGTTCATGCACAACAATAACACATGTAAATAACTCAGCAACAAGATAAAACACTTATCTTTAAACAAGAATAGTGCAACCAGCTGCTTGGGACAAACGTCCCACCCAACCATAGACTGATTGTTCCAAATCTCAACAATCAGTCACCCCCGAGCTGAGGCTAATAATCCACAAAAGAAGGTGATCTCTCACAGTCCACTCGCAGCTCATAAAAGCTCATAACCAAACTAATATTCTCCTACAATTATCTCGATTTTTCTACCAGCTCTCTTCCTCCTAACCTGCCCAACCCAAGGAATGCACCATTCATTTATCAGGGATAACCCAAGGAATGCGCCATCCGTTTATCATGGTCTCTCTAGCACATATAGCTAGGAATCTCTCAGCTAGGAACTCAAGGGAAACTGTTGCTAGGAAAACTATCAACAAATCAACAGCAACACTTGTTGTTTTAGTGCAACTCAAACAAGAGTTCACTCTTCAAGCGTGACAACCTGGCTCTTCAGTTTTTCAGCTCCAGTTCGCTCCAATTACGCTCCAGCGTGCTCTAGAATTCACCCTCCATGGCTGCACCAGCTCCAAGCTCTCTTTCTTACTCTCCCCTTTCTTCCCATGCACAAAACTTTATGTGTCAAACTATTGTCCCCCAATCCATATGAATTTCCTCTCTTTGGCTTGCCTTTCTTGACTCACACTCTTCCCCAAGCTGATTGTACTCAACCCCCATGTGCCCAATAACTCTGGGATGTGACCACTCACACCCACCCTCTTACATGTATTCAATCATTGGCTTTCACTCAATCAGAAATGGGAAGGTTCGTATACAATACGTAAGTTTAGGAAAAATGGGTTAAATTAATATACATGGGTTTTTCCCCCTTTGACCCCCTCTTGGCCATTATCCTAGACACTTCCCTCTCTTGTAGATTAATTCAGCCCCCATCTCTTATCCATGTCCCCTTTAGCAGCCAGCATCACATTTTATTATTAAAACATTGAAATACAATTCACATATTACAATTGGTCGTAGCCACATTTATATCCACATAAGCATTAATTAAACTGGGGATTATAATGGGGATGTTACACCATGGAAGGTCCATAGTGAATGCACTTTCTTTGTATTTGCATTTCATCACTAAGAAGAAAAGAGCAAGTCATACGCCTCACCTTCTAGTTGGATTTTTCCCGTATTGGGTTTTCCTAGGGTACATCTTGTGTTCATTGTGTGGATGGTGTGTTATTTGCTTGGCTTCTTTCATTTTGGTTTTAGTTTATTTTCAGTATTTTGTGTGCTAAGCTAGTAATATTAAATTTGAAATCTAATGAAAAACTCCACATAATAAGCGACAGCAGAATATTGTCAGATCTATTATGATGAATTGTACCAGTGGGATATGCATGACAGTTTACAAATCAAGTGTGATTTTGTTATGGCATGCAGTATGCTGAGATGGTGAATTGACACTCCATGGATTTGTTGATTCAAATTGAGAACGAGACGCAAGCACACAGAAGAGCACTTACAACTATTGTTTCAGTTTGGGCACAAGGCCAATTTCTTGATTCAACAAGAAGCAAGCGATAATTGCACTTAGTTTAGTGGAAGCAAAGTATATGGCAACTTCTTCATCTAGTTGTGAAGCTATATGGCTTTGCAAGTTGGCAGCCAAGTTGATCAATGAGAAGTTGGAGCCCCTTGGTATTTACTATGATAATCAAAGTTACATTAGGCTCTCGAAGAACCTAGTCTTCCATGATCACTTCAAGCACATTGATATCCGATATCATTTCCTGGGAGGAAGTCAGAGGGGAGTGATTGATCTAGATTACATTCTTACAAATTCCCAAGTGGCCGACATTCTAACGAAGCCCATGACAAAGAGGAAGTTCAAGATGCTGAGAAAGAAGCTTGGTTGGCTGGAGAAAATGTTGTTCACAAAAGAGTGTTAGTTTTTCTATTGCTAGAAGCTTGTTTTCCAATAACCATCAATTTCTTTTGTTTCCTATTTTTAGGGATTTCCTATTTTTAGCAATTATATTTATAGCCTAGTGTTCATTGGTTGACTAGTGATTATCATCAGTGAGTTATTTGCATTTAAATAATGAGTAGAGTGCTTGGCATGTATTGGTGTGTGTTTGCCACAAAGAGGAGTGTCCTTGGCATATGTTGACATGTGACCACCACATGGAAGAGTATATAACAACTACTTCAACGAGTTGTGATGTTATTTGGCTTCGCAAGTTGATAGCGGAGTTGACCAATGACCTATGATAATCAAAGTTGCATTACGCTCTCTGAGCATCATGTCTTCCATGATCACTCCAAGCACATTGATATTCAGTATCATTTCCTAAGAGAGAGTAGTTAAGATAAGATAATTATATTAATGTTCGACAAATGACCACTAAAGCAAGTCAATGGGATTGTTAGGTACAATGATGTCCATACAATGCAGGAGCGCTAAAGTGGCTCGCTCCAATATAAAAGAAAGATGCAGAAAGTAATAGGAATCTAAACTAGATCCTGGAAAGCCAACTCCGAAGATCGAGAGACGATCCGAGAGAGAGATGTATAAGGGGAGTTGATCTAGAGTCTATGATACCAATGGAACAAGTCTATCTTGGTCCATTAGAACCATCTCTCCTAACATCCGAGGTCGAGTGGAGAAAACTCAAAATAGGTCTTTGTCAAGAAGAAGAACCAAAAGAGGAGTTGCACTGAATGCTATGTTGTTGCCTGGAAAGGAGAACTTGTCACTATGGTCTGGAAGATATCATCTGACTATTGGTGGCTTTGCTAATATGAGGTCGGGCCTAGCAATTGGGGCCTCACGAAGGTAGAAGTAGTGACTCTGGTCAAGAACATGATCACTATACATCTAGCGGTTGGTGCCCCTAGTCGGGAGCACCGTAAAAAAGGAAGTGATCCATTAGGTGGGAGTTGGTCCAAGATGTGGGTGTGGCTAGAGGATGAGAGAGCGGAGACAGAGGGCCTCCTACATATATAAGGCTAGGCATCCTAGTCGGGGTACCTAAAAAACCTGCCAAGTGTTTGGAGCTCTCGAAAAAGACAGTGGAACCATCCTCGGATCTCGTAGTAAACCGAGTAGTGAAAGATGAAGTGCTCCTCAGCCTCAACTTCTCAAATATGACACAGCTAGCAGATCCTGCCTGATCAATCGATCTGGTGGTCGATCTCAATTCGCAATCTATGAGAGCCCACTATGAACCGGCCCAAGGGGATACAAAGATCCTCGGATCTCGTAGTAAACCGAGCAGCGAAAGATGAAATGCTCCTCAACCTCTCAGAGATGACACAGCGAGCAGATCCTATTTGATCAGTCGATCTGGTGGCCCGTCTCAATTCGCAATCTATGAGAGCCCACTATGAACTGGCCCAAGGGGATACAAAGAGTGTGCATCCAATGACAAAGTGTGTAATGGGGTCAAACAATCAGTTCATCCCTCAAAGTCGTGAAGTGTTCAATGTAGAAGGCCATCTTCAAACATAACCCGCCCTAAGAGTTTGTCTAAGCGACCTATACAAACTACCTGTAAATATCATCTCTGACAATCCTGTTCATCTCCTAGCTCGTAGGTTAGAGGTGGCCAGGTGCGGCAAGGGAATATCTAAATGGAGGAAGTCGTGTTGGAGAAATTTATATTTTCGACACACTAGTTCAATGGGAGTTAACTGTCTAGTTCTATTTTAAACTTTCTAATTTTACCATCACTATTATGCATGCATGCATTCCTAAGGAAAGTTAACTGCTTGATTGTTTTTCTTAATTATGGAATGTTTTGCCCTATATATGAGTCTATTCCACTCATTCATTGTATCATATTGATCATGATCTATGTATCAATCATCAGCTCATTGGAGTAGTGTGAATATATTTTCTCATTCTTCCATATTGAATCTCTCTTCCTTTTCTTGATAAGCTTTGTTTGTGCATGCTTTTGCTAGATCTCCTATGTAGGTTTCCATGAAACACTGACATGGTATCAGAGCTATGTTGCTTGGAGCAAGTCAGATAAGCCAAAGAATAAGGAAAATCGGGGTTTAGACGAGCTAAATCCGTGGTCGTACCTTTCAACAGTTATTCCTCCCAAAATATTACGTTTTTGAGGAAACGGCCCGCGTGGAAAGTAAATCGACCCATTTTGGAAGTGGGTTTTCAATTGTTTGGCGAGATTCTTCATCGTTTGCTCGGAAAGTAAGCCGCAAGATAGCCTCCTAAAACTGATACGAATCCGTGGCCGTACCATTCTACAGTGATTGCTCCCAAAAATATTAAGTTTTTGAGGAAACGGCCCGCGTGAGAAGTAAATCAACCCATTTTGCAAGTGGGTTTTCAACCATTTGGCGAGATTCCTCACCGTTTGCTCAGAAAGTAAGTCGCAAGATCATCTCCTGAAACTGATACGAATTTTCACTTAAAGTGCCCTTCCTGCCGTGATTTCTTAATTTTTCACTTGCAGATTGAGAGTAAATTTGTAGGGGTTCTTAGAAATAATGGGAGAGATGGATATGACAACTATTATACAGTCAAACTTAGTGGTAATCCTCACACCATACAATTATTTTGATTGGAAGCCCAAGGCGACATTCCAACTCAAAAGAAAAGGACTATATAATTTGACGATGGCGACAGAAACAGAACCTACATCAATGATTGAGAAGATGAGATGGGAGAACCGTAAGGATGAGGCCACGGGACTACTTCTTGAGTTAATCTCCACTGATTTATGGTTTCATGTTGTTGCATGCAAGACTCCAAACGAGATCTGGACCACCTTGGAAGGACTCTTTAGAAAGAAGGATGAGATGCGAGGTCATATGCTTAAGGTAGAGTTGAATACCTTAGACCCTAAAAGTTTTGATAATATACAGGATTTCTTTACTAAATTTAAATCTTTGATTTTGAGCTTGAGTGAATGTGGTATTGACAAATCTACACAAGAGAAACAACTTATTTTAACAATCTTGGCCAAGCTAGGACCAGAATACGTTGTATATGTCTCTAATTTCCATTCTGGCAGATGTCTTTTTGGAACAAATTGGAAAATGCCTACGTTGGTTCAGTTCATTGAGTCTCTTACACAAGAGTAGACAAAACTCATACAAATGGGCCTCATGAAAGATCCCAAAGCACATGCACTCACCATGCATGATGGAAAAGGGTCATCCAAACAGGACGGGAAAGAGGGATATTCCAAACCCTTTAATGATTCTTCAGGTTCCAAAGACTCTTCAGAGTCCAAGAAGAAGAAGAAAGGAAAGCAGTGCACTTACTGCAATAAACCGAATCATGAAGAATCCACATGCATGAAGAAACAAATCGATCTTATGGCACAGGGACTTCAACAGAACAACCTTGGAAACTTCATTCCAACGGGAGTCAAGAAACAGAAGGAAGAAGATCTTGCTCCTAAGAAAGGTAATCATCAACTCATTGGAGTAGTGTGAATATATTTTCTCATTCTTCCATATTGAATCTCTCTTCCTTTCTTGATAAGCTTTGTTTGTACCAGCGCCGAAGCTTCAACAAATGCCCAAGAGGGCACAGACCACACTTCAGGCAGCAGGTAACCTTGCAGGGAATCCATTAGATTCGAGGAGGACTCGATCTCAGCATGAGGAGCCTTCACATGTATTTTCAGCTTCAATCTAATGATCCACAGAACTACAATAGGGTTGTGGGAAATCCATTATGGCAAGCAGCCATGAAGAGGGAGTATGACTCGCTCCAACAAAACCAGACTTGGAATCTGGTTCCACGTCCACCAGAAAGGAATATTTTCAAGTGCAGATGGGTCCACAGGATCAAGAGGTAAAAGGCCCGACAAATTGCGAAAGGACTTCATCAAATCCATAAAGATTTCTACATCTTCACGAAGACTTTCAGTGAGCAAAAGTTTTAGACTTTGCGGAATCGTCTTGCAGTGAAGAACACAGTTGTCTAGCAGTTGTTATTTTCTTCTTTTGATCATTATCTTTTGAGGGGGGGGTTTGTTCCCACGTGGTTTTCCCTCCTTCCTCACTTTTATTCAGTGTTCATTAGTTGCATTGTACATGAGTACCTAAAATGGCCTAGTAGCTGGGACTCATTTTTTACTCCATAGTGATGTTCAAGGGGGGGTGTTGGAGAAATTTCTATTTTTGACACACTAGTTCAGTGGGAGTTAACTGAATAGTTCTATTTTAGACTTTCTATTTTTACCATCACTATTATGCATGCATGCATTCCTAAGGAAAACTAACTGCTTGATTGCTTTTCTTAATTATGGAATGTTTTGCCCTATATATGAGTGTATTCCACTCATTCATTGTATCATATTGATCATGATCTATGTATCAATCATCAGCTCATTGGAGTAGTGTGAATATATTTTCTCATTCTTCCATATTGAATCTCTCTTCCTTTTCTTGATAAGCTTTGTTTGTGCATGCTTTAGCTAGATCTCCTGTCCAGGTTTCCATGAAACACTGATAAGTCGGTCCATCGTAATACCAACAGATGCAAGGAGATCCGAGACCCCCGCATATGAGCAAAGGGGGAGTGTTAGTTTTTCTATTGCTCTGAGCTTATTTTCCAATAACCATCAATTTCTATCATTTCCTGTTTTAAGGAATTTTCCATTTTTAGCAATTCTTTTTTTCCAGGGGAAAAAACAAGTAATTTTATTATATATAACAAAATTACACCAGTAGATGCCTCTGGCATTCCTTTATGCATTTCTGCATGAGATGTTTAGTGAATCTGCATGTTCATCTATGTCCATGAAATCTGTCTACAATGTACAGCATATGTTTACATTCCGATATTTTTTGTTACATATCCAAAAGAGTGATCATCCACAGAGCAAAAATTTCCACAAGGACAGGCACTAATGGCCTACAAGTCAAGCTGAGAGCCAAGGGGGATAAAGATGTCCAGTGGTCCCTTGTGGACCTTTTTCCCGTGTTTTCCAAATGCCTTTGTCCAGCGCCACTCCACTTTTGGAAAGCGAGACTGCTTCACTGTTTTTGTCCCTGTAAACATGTGATATGGAAAAAGAAGAGAGTGGGGAAATTATTCTTCTGACTTTTTCCAGGACTAGATGAAGTGAGAAGTTGTGCAAAATGTGTGTGCCCTTGATGATGTTTACAACTAGAAGAGAGTCTGCAAAAACTTGTAGTTGAGAAATCTTATTTTCTTGTGCAAGGTTGAGAAGTAGAAGAAGAACTGTCATATCCCCTCCCCTTTGACCCCATCAAAGGAGGGGCGCATTGGCCTGAGGGGGCTCCTCGTAGGCCATAGTCCCCGAAGGTAGAGGAGTCATGGGTGCAAAAAGGGTGTGTTGGGCTTTAGTATGAGGGCGGACCTTCCTTCGACCACAATTTACATGAGAGCCAACCTGAACTAAAGAACAATCATCCACAAAAAAAGGAGAGTCAACTTTACCTAAGGGACTAATAAATCCTAAGGAGAGAATATAAATAGGGGAGGAGGTCCATTCAAAGGAGTAACGATTTTGGATTATTTTGGAGTTCTCTTATGTTTTTGGAGGCGGTTGCCTCGGTCCCTTGGAGGGTGGGTGAACCCTCCCCTTACTTTGTTGAGTTTCGATGTGGCCTAGGGCTCACCCTAGCTCAACGATCTGTCTATTGTTGCAGCAGGGGATCACAACTAGGAATTGAGGATATCTTAGGTCTTTGGAGGCACTGCCTCAGGTGCTTAAGGGTTGTTTAACCCATTCTACTTTTGAGTTTCGATGGGCTACCCTCACCCTAGCTCAGTCTGCTAATCGTTGCTTCAGGAGTTCATACTAGGAAGTTCGTTAGCTGAAAAGAAGGATCTTAACTATGGAAAAGTGTGTGGAAGGAGGGTTGTTCTCTGCTAAAGGATCCAGGAGCTGGTTCGTTGGAATTTCGTACAAGCCGAAGGTTATCTGAGGTTGTCGCAAGAGAACTAAAGGAGCTCGGAACCTGTAGCGGCCTGCTGGAAAGGGACCGAGCCCTAAATTAGCTTGGAAAGGCTGATCGAAAGCATACTAGAGCAATAAAGGGGCAGCAAGTGTTGAATTATATAGCTTTGGAAGCTATTTTCCCTATTGTAACTAACCATGTAAATAAAGTTTTGATATAGTGTTAACTTTATGTCAAGCATCAAACACATGACAAGTGTCAACCTTATGCCAATACAACCATATGCCATGTGTCAACCTCATAGCACCTCTAAGAGGGCTGCTTAGGGAGGTTGTAGTGGCTAGCTTAGGGAGGCTACTTAAGAGGGTTGCTTAGGATGGTTGGAGTGGTCAGCTTAGGGGGGTTGCTTAGGGTGGTGGTATGACAGCTGTATAACAACTGTCATACAATCCTAAGACAGCAATTTAGGGCAGCCTCTAGAAGAGACAAAGGAAGTGACCTTTGGGAGCATTAGGAGGTGGCTCTTGGGAACTTTAGGAGGTGGCTCTTGGCAGCTAAAGGAGGGCAGGTATGACAGTTGTTATACAATTGTCATACATTCTTAGGGGGTTGCTTAAGGCAGCCAAACCAACCTATAAAAGGGGCAATCACTTACCATTTACATACCTTTGTTTTATTGGAGTCTTCTATTGAGGCAAGGCATCTATTTGCTGAAGTATTTTCTGTTGGTATATGACTGATATCTACTGGAATTTTCTGTTGGTATATGGCTGCTAGTTGTTGGAGTCTTCTGCTGGTATATGGCAGCTAGTTGTTGAAGTATACTATTGATACCAACACTCTATTCTTGTTGAAGTCTTCTGTTGTTCCTTGCTGATATAAGGTTGCTACAAATACTATGTTAAAACTGCCATAACTCTAAGCAAGAAGGAAAGTCAGTTATCTTTTGGTGAGTTTGTCAAGTTGTTACTATAAGTGTTAGTTCAGCTATTTGTGAAGTTTGTAAGTGTTGAAACAGAGGTATTGTTTCAGCCCTCTGAGTCCTAGCTAGTTACTCTAAAGTCCAGAGGAATTGTTTCAGCCCTCTGAGTCCCAGCTAGTTACTCTAAAGTCTTGAACTGGTATTGTACTTTGTTGAAGAATCTAAAGAGAGGTTTTAGTGGAAGTTTTCACCCCAAGAGGGGTTTCCCAAAGATATATACTTGTGTTTTCTTTGTGATTGTCTCACTTTCTGTGATCCCGATATATGCAAGATGTATTGGTAAGTTGGTTGTATGTCAAATTCAAATCTACCTACATGCATCAGTTTTTTCAACATTGTATCAGAGCTTCCCTGAAAGAGGCCATTTCTACATAGAGTTATTGACTGCGGAATATAATTCATGATTTCAGTTTTGGAGGAAGTCAAACAAGGACAGATGACAAGTCAAGCACTGTTTGATGAGAAACTTGAGGACCTCGATAACTCGTAGGTGCCGGAAGTACAATATCCCTTGTTCCTAGTTACAAACCAACAGACCGATGGCAGTTAAGTGGGAAGAGGTTGCAGACCCCGAGGAAGAAGAAGCTAAAGGTAAGTACGGGAAGAATCTGATAAGGGCAAAAAGAATAATTGCAGATTCTATAAAAGACAATCTTATTCCTCATGTATCATCCCGAAGACCCTAAAAGAGATGTTTGATGCTCTATCTCGCCTATATGAAGGAAGGAACATAAAATCAGAAGACATTTGAGGGACTCAACTCAAAAATGTAAAGATGCATAAGTCTGAATCTATTCATGCCTTCTTACAAGAATCTCTCAGATTAATGAACAAATTATAGCTATCGATAACTCAATTGAAGAAGCTGAGTTAGTAATGACCACTTGGAATGGACTTCCGAAGTCATGGGACACTTTCATAAGAGGAATCCTGCTCAAGGAGTAAGTTAACAAAGTTTAGCAAGTTGTGGGAAGATTGTGTCCAAGAAGAAGCAAGATTGGAAGCAAGAGAAGAAAAACTAAGTGATGATGAAAATCAAGCTCTTGTAGCCCATTTAAGGAAAGGAAAGAAAAGAAGGAAAATCATCCTCCAGAGAAGAAGTTTCAGAAATTTGAGAAAGGTAAGAGAGACCATTCTAAACTCAAATGTTTTGTTGTGAAAAGTTGGGACATCTTGCCAGAGATTATCCTCTCACAAAAGAGGTCAAAGAAAGGAGGAAAACAGGTTCATCATGCCTTATATTGTTGAAGATGATGACCTCGCTTTCACAAGAGAGAAAGAAGAAGATTCAGATATACTAAGTGGTGGCGCCTTACTAATTCAAGAATTATGATGATGAAACATGGTTTGTGGATAGTGGTGTCCCCCAGTAATATGACCGGTTTTAAAGACTCTCTTCAAATCTGACTAAGAAAGATTATTCTCATCAAGTGAGACTGGGTAATAACTCTTCCTATCCTATTATGGGCATAGGGAATGCTTTTTACAACTTATATTCAGGAAAACATTTGAAAATGGCCTATCTATTTCAGGATTGGAAGAGAAAGGATTCCGAGTAGCTTTGTCGATGGCCAAGTTCTTATGTGGCCGAAGGGGAAGAATATTGATGATGCTAATTATAATTGGTATGCATGAAGATGGGTTATACAAGTAAAAAGGAAAGGCAGATCAAGCCTTAGTACACAGACTATAAACCCATGTGAACTGGCATAGAAAAGTTCGCCATTCAATTTTCATAAAGCTCACAATTGTCGGCAGATGGTGAAAGGTCTTCCAAAAATCTGCTGTTCCATCTTCATGGTGCAAAGATGTGTAATAAGGAAAGAACGGAAAAGCCTTCCAAGAAGTGACAAGAAGCAAAAGAAGTTTTAGATCTAATTCAACCGGGGATGTGTGTGGACCTATGTCAACCACTTCACTCGGCGGGTATAAGGTTTACTATGTTTCTTTATTGATGACTTTTCTCAGAAACTTGGATTTATTTCTTAAAGAATAAAGATGAAGTCTTTAGTAAGTTTAAGGAATTTAAAGCTCTTGTTGAAAATCTTTTCAAGAGAAAAATAAAGGTTTTAAGATATGATAACGAAGGAGAATTCACATCTGGTGAATTCAAGGAATTCTGTAGAAAAGTTGGGATTAAGAGGGAGCTTTCTACTCCATACAATCCTCAGCAAAATGGTGTTGCAAAAAGAAAGAACCGATCAGTTATGGAAGCAGTTAAAGCCATGATTCATGATCAGGACTTATCAATGTACCTTTGGGCAGAAGCAGCAAGCACTGTTGTATATGTACAGAACATAAGTCCTCATAAAGTTCTTGAAAATAAAACTCCAGAAGAAGTGTTTTCTGGAAAAGTTCCAGAGGTTAGTCACCTAAGGATATTTGGTTGTCCAGTGTATATTCATATTCCCAAGGACAAAAGGACAAAGTTGGATCCTTCAGGTAAGAAGGGTATATTTGTCAGATACAACGAAACATCAAAGGCATATAGAGTATATGTCCTTGGATACAAAATTATTGAGATCAACAGAGATGTTATCTTTGATGAAGATGCAGCTTTCTGCAAATCAAAAAGAAATCATGTAGATGAGGTACATGATGAGGAACCTACAACTTCTACAGTACCAGATACAGAAGAAGAAGAGCTTGTACCTGAGAATCATGATATGGTGGAACCTCAGAAACCTGTTGATTCACCCACAGAAGTGATTACATATTAGATAAAACCAGGTTGGGGTCGTGAACTCATTCAAGATGCAAAAAGGTATGGTGCCCCAAATAAGACTTTCAGAGAAAGTAAAAGACCTTGATTATATTCCAACTATGTTGCCCTTGTGTCTAACATCATTGATGCAGAACCTTCCAGCTATGAAGAAGTCGCTGAGAAGAAAGTGTGGCAGGAAGCCATGATTGAAGAATATCAATCAATTATGAAAAATGATGTTTGGGACATAGTTCCAAGACCAAAAGAAAAATCCGTGGTAACATCTAAATGGTTATACAAAATCAAGCATGCTGTGGATGGTAGTATTGAGAAATTCAAAGCAAGGTTTGCAGCTCGTGGGTTCTCTCAGAAAGACGGAATAGATTACGAAGAAACCTTTGCTCCTGTGGCAAGATACACTTCCATTAGAGATACTATGGCTATGGCTGCAAAGATGGAATGGAAACTACATCAGATGGATATAAATCTATATGGCTACGGAAATTACTTTCAGGATTATTTGATATTGAGTTAGATGCTACTAGTATTTGCTGTGAGAATCAGAGTTGCATAAAGTTGTCAATGAACCCCGTGTTTCATGACAAATCAAAGCATATTGGAATCAAGTATCATTTTATCCATGATGTGGTAGAAAAGGGAGCAGTGAAGCTTTCATTATGTGGCTACCAATGAGCAGGTTGCAGATGTGCTAACCAAACCTCTGTCAAAGGTGAAGTTTGAGTACTTCAGAGACAAACTTGGACTGGTCCCTCGTAAAAGGGAGTAAAGAGTTGCATATGGGATTCTGGTGACAGTAGCGAGGCAAGTCATTTACAGGTAGGATGTGGGCTATTCTATTTTATTCTTATCCAGTATGAAAAAGGACTGGCTCTAAAATTACTCATCCAGTATGAAAAAGGACTGGCACTAAGTAAGACAGTTCTTGGTGAATTGACAGTTCTTGGTGAACTGTATAGCTTCCTCTAGCATATGGCTAGTAGGACAGTTCTTGGTGAACTGCACAAACAGTTCTTGGTGAACTGAGTGAATAAAAATCCTGTAATGACAACAGTGTGCTCACCAGAGATACTACTGATCCCAATGCTAGCTATGGATACAAAACTTCTCCTGATGAATAGATTCTACATGGATCAACAAGTCAATAGCCAAGTAAAGACAAATGGATGTACAGTTGGTACTAGGAAAATACCTTCCTTGCTAAGAGGAGGGAGTGTTGAATTATATAGCTTTGCAAGCTATTTTCCCTATTGTAACTAACCATGTAAATAAAGTTTTGATATAGTGTTAACTTTATGTCAAGCATCAAACACATGACAAGTGTCAACCTTATGCCAAGACAACCATATGCCATGTGTCAACCTCATAGCACCTCTAAGAGGGCTGCTTAGGGAGGTTGTAGTGGCTAGCTTAGGGAGGCTGCTTAAGAGGGCTACTTAAGATGGTTGGAGTGGCCAGCTTAGGGGGGTTGCTTAGGGTGGTGGTATGACAGTTGTATAACAGCTGTCATACAATCCTAAGACAGCAATTTAGGGCAGCCTCTAGAAGAGACAAAGGAAGTGACCTTTGGGAGCATTAGGAGGTGGCTCTTGGGAACTTTAGGAGGCGACTCTTGGCAGCTAAAGGAGGGCAGGTATAACTATACAGCTGTCATACATTCTTAGGGGGCTGCTTAGGGAAGCCAAACCAACCTATAAAAAGGGGCATTCACTTACCATTTACATACCTTTGTTTTGCTGGAGTCTTCTGTTGAGGCAAGGCATCTATTTGCTGAAGTATTTTCTGTTGGTATATAACTGATATCTACTGGAATTTTCTGCTGGTATATGGCTGCTAGATGCTGGAGTCTTCTGCTGGTATATGGCAGCTAGTTGTTGATGTATACTGCTGATACCAACACTCTATTCTTGTTGAAGTCTTCTGCTGTTCCTTGCTGATATAAGGCTGCTACAAATACTATGTTAAAGCTGCCATAACTCTGCTACAGCAAGAAGGAAAGTCGGTTATCTTTTGGTGAGTTTGTCAAGCTGTTACTATAAGTGTTAGTTCAGCTATTTGTGAAGTTTGTAAGTGCTGAAACAGAGGTATTGTTTCAGCCCTTTGAGTCCTAACTAGTTACTCTAAAGTCTTGTACTGGTATTGTACTTTGTTGAAGAATCTAAAGAGAAGTTTTGGCTGGGTTTTCTATCCCAAGAGGATTTCCTAGGGTATACTTGTGTTCTCTCTGTGATTGTCTCACTTTTAGTGAACCTGATATATGCAAGATGTATTGGTATGTTGATTGTATGCTGTAAATTTTTAAATTTACCTACATGCATCAGTTTTTCAACAGCAGGGGCATCAAAGTCACAGGTTTTCTTGTTCCATGACATTGTAGAGGTTAGGGTTACTCATTTACTCTGCTCTTATCAATTGTTGTACAAATTCACTGGATATTGGATCTCGGTTTTGGATAGCAGCCTCATCAGAAGGCTCTGCTGGTGTGAATGATTAACTACTGTGGATTAAGGGCACAGCCCTGGTAGGTTGTGGTTACTGTCTAGATACTACTGCTGGTCTGTGCTACTGTATCAGTCATTACTACTGCTGGTTATTATCACTGTCATTACTGTTGGCTGTATACAAGTTTACTTCTGGTTGATTACTGTTCAAGTAGTGCTATTAGAAGGCTGTTATTTGCTCACTGGGAAATCAGATATTCCTGCTTTTATTACTGTTAATAACTGGTGCCAGTATCTAGGGAACTCTCTGACTGGTGAAAAATTACTGTATATTATCTTGTTTACTAGCTGTCCTAAGACCCTAGAAACCCTAGGGTTATTACAAGAGCTGTAAATTCACTTTTATTATTGGTTGCTTCACCGAGAACAGCTGAGAAGGATAGTGAGTAGGATTCGGAGAAGTGTAGGATGCCTCTTGCTCCCCCTATTGTGGGGGAGCCTTGTGCAGCTCCATCAAAGAAAGACCGTGGAATGTTTTTGTTGATTTCAAGCTGTTGAGAGGAGGGATGAGAAGAAGGGGAAATTGGTTTGGAGGGGAGGGACTCGAAAGTTAAGAGTGATGAGAGCACATCTGAGGGGGGGATTTCTCTCTTCGAAGACGGCTTTATTCTTGGCATTCCAAATGCCCCAGCAGATCATTGGGAGGAGGCCTCTGAGTTTGTTTGGATTCAGATTCTCCCACCAGGAGTGCAGTGCTTCTTGGATTGAGTCTCCTTTCCAGTCGGGGCTGAATTTTAGAGAGCTTTTTGGATAGAAGCCTCATCAGAAGGCTCTGCTGGTGTGAATGATTAACTACTGTGGATTAAGGGCACAGCCCTGGTAGGTTGTGGTTACTGTCTAGATACTACTGCTAGTCTGTGCTACTGTATCAGTCATTACTACTGCTGGTTATTATCACTGTCATTACTGTTGGCTGTATACAAGTTTACTTCTGGTTGAATACTGTTCAAGTAGTGCTATTAGAAGGCTGTTATTTGCTCACTGGGAAATCAGATATTCCTGCTTTTATTACTGTTAATAACTGGTGCCAGTATCTAGGGAACTCTCTGCCTGGTGAAAAATTACTGTATATTATCTTGTTTACTAGCTGTCCTAAGACCCTAGAAACCCTAGGGTTATTACAAGAGCTGTAAATTCACTTTTATTATTTGTTGCTTCACCGAGAACAGCTGAGAAGGATAGTGAGTAGGATTCGGAGAAGTGTAGGATGCCTCTCGCTCCCCCTATTGTGGGGGAGCCTTGTGCAGCTCCATCAAAGAAAGACCGTGGAATGTTTTTGTTGATTTCAAGCTGTTGAGAGGAGGGATGAGAAGAAGGGGAAATTGGTTTGGAGGGGAGGGACTCGAAAGTTAAAAGAGTGATGAGAGCACATCTGAGGGGGGGATTTCTCTCTTCGAAGATGGCTTTATTCTTGGCATTCCAAATGCCCCAGCAGATCATTGGGAGGAGGCCTCTGAGTTTGTTTGGATTCGGATTCTCCCACCAGGAGTGCAGTGCTTCTTGGATTGAGTCTCCTTTCCAGTCGGGGCTGAATTTTAGAGAGGTTTTGATAATGTTCCTTACTTCGAGAGCATATGAGCATGATAAAAAAAGATGATTACTTGTGCTTCTTCTTGTTGTTTGCAGAGAGAACAAGATCTGTTGGGCCCTGTGAAGCTTCTTTTCTTTAAATTTTCCCAGGTCGGGGCCTTTCCCTTTAAAAGTAGCCAGGTGAAGAGTTTGGTCTTTGCAATTCTATTTATAGACTAGTGTCCACTAATTAACTAGTGATTACCAATAGTGAGTGTGCACTTGGCATGTGTTAGCCACATAGAGGAGTGTGCTGGCATGTGTTGACATGTGGCCACCAAATGGAGGAGTGTGCTTGGCATGTGTTTACCTATTCTTGGCGCATGTGGGGCACATTACTTGGAGAATTACATTTTTCTATTCAGACAGTTTTGCATGCATGGACCCCTCTCTAATTCTGTAAAAAGAGATGGAGGGTGCATTAGCAAACAAGTAGTCATTTGTAATTTAATCTTTCAGTGTTAATGAGAAGATGATTGCTGCTACAGATTTCTAGTTCGCTGGTTTCACTTTGCAGATTTAGTATTTCTTAGAACTGCACTCCATCGCTTGTCAGATTGATCTGAGATTCTGATATGCAGTGTCTACACTCCTGATCTATACTCCTACGCTTTTAGTTTTCAAACTCAAAAATTTTTATTGGTGTTTCTTATAGTTTTCAGTTACAGCTGTAGGGTAAATCTTTGACTGCAGATTTGTTATCATTGAGCAGAAAATTTAACAAAAACAAGATGGTAGAAAAGAGTCTAACAGAAGCTCCTAATTCCTTACAAAAGAGATTCCAATTATCATAGAATGCCTCATGGTAAAAGTGTTATTGGCTTCTATTAATTGGAGTAAAAGATTAAATGGATTTTCTTTGTAGGATGGGATAGGACAAAAGCTGTTACAATCTAGCCTTCCAGTATTAATATTGCATTCACATGTGTATTGATCATGTCACAGAGACAGTGCAAACCTGTTTGCCATATGCTAAATGTGCTGTAAAAGAGGCACAAGAGAGGAATAAGATGTCAGCTGCAGACTATGCTTAACTCCCTCAAGAATTCAGTTCACATTGAAAGGTCAAAAAGGGGTAATTGCTATCATCAAATAGTAGAGTGGCGGTGGGGGGTCCTATTGGGATTAACACAGCATGTAACGTTGGTGGCTGAGACAGCATTGTCAAGTAAATGACCATTGGATTCTTGGACGATTTCATAATAAACTCATTTGCAAAAATCTAATTTACATCCAAGTAACCTCAAGCCAATAAGCGTGCTTCATGTACAATTTGTATAGGAAAACATCGTCGGACATGTTCCTGTTACCATGTAATTATTATACTGTCTCCTTTAGTTCAAACTTCAGACATTTGACTTTCAATCATGAGACCATATTTGGATAATATAGCTTCATGTGCACTTTTTTGTGTCGTATGACTGCTATCTTCCACTCTAACAGCAAGATGCCCCATCTGCAAGCATTGCAATATTCGTTTTGGTGTCATTGGTCATCTAAGATAGCCAATCACGTGAGTTCACTGTTTTACTAAACCTTTTTGGATGGCCACTGACTAGTAGGAGCTTTTTCAAGATTGCTCCTCTCAAACAGGATGTTCATTCTGCAAGACCAAATTATAAACAGGACATGTTCATTCTGTGAATGAAGTATTCTGGTATTCTGATTTTCACAGGGTTGATATATCTCTTTGACAAAATAGTTTAGATTTTGTTGGTTCCATTCAACAATTATAAGAATGTGTAAATGGTCATAGTTTAGCATGTTGCCAAATAATACAGGTTAGTTCTCTGTTGCACTAAAATCATTTTCGATGTTCCAATTCGAAGTGATGATTTGGGGAAATATTGTTCTTTATTGTTTTCATGCTGAAATGAAAGCAGAGACAAATAAATTTGCTTCGACCTATAATAAAGTTGTTTATTGAAATTCACATCTAAATGATCCATCAAAATCCTAAATCAACAAGTAACTTTGACCTTGACTTCCTTTCTTCTTTTCCACCTTATAGAACTAATCATTTCTCCATGCATTTGATAGATGTAGATCTTAACTACATGCATGTTGTGACAACAACTATAGTGGGACCTACATATGGACAAGTAAAACCATTGGTGGGAAAATGAAAGATAGTGAACCTTAAGACCCTTACCCTGTTGAATTTTGCAATAATTGAGATGGGCACCCATCCTTGCACATCCATACACGAACGCAAATAGTGGTCTTTAATAAGATTCTCAAAACTGCATCAAAAAGAAAGAAAATGAAAACCAACGCCACAAAGAATGAAACTCTAGACAAATCCAGAAAATTGAGCACAACACACTAAAAAACTCTTGAAAATAGTCAAACAGCAACTTTCAGAAGAGCACACCTGAAATAGTATTCGATTTGTTTGATTACCATAGCACGCAAAGGTGAAGGTTCATGACCAGGCATGAGAACACCAGGAGGTGGAGCATGAGGAAAATAAGGTGCACCCCTTATAGGTTCTGGCGGTGCTGCTGGGACATAGTACATCGGCCCTGCTATGCATAAAATGGCTACTATATTGTAAGTTTGCAAAATATAACAGAAGAAAACCAACATTTAAAACAGCAAAAAAAACAAAAAACAATTGTCATTGAACCACGTTCATTGCTCATAGACGAATAATTCCCCATTGAAAAATTTAATCCAATGAGGAGAAACAATAAATATACGAGAATCAAATTCATGAGGAATCTGTTATGCTACTATAAACATTTTTACCATGAAATCCTGGAGCATTTATAAATGCTGGAGATGGGCCAATAAAAGGAGGTGGTGGTGGTGGTGGCCTGAGAAAATTTCTTGGTCCAACTCTTGTTTGCATGTTAATATTGTCTCTTGCATTAAATCCTCGGTGAGAATTCCACCCATGATTAAACCTTCCTCCCTGCTCCCGCACATTGCTACGTCTATTACCAAAATTGTTGGGAAATGTATTTGTATCACCTCGCTGAAAGGATCCCTCCAATCTCTGCTGCTGGAAATTTCTAGCATGGTCCATACTTCCAGGGCCTGGTATATATCCTTTCAATCCAGTTTCCAAGGCAGCAGGACCCTTGAAAGAGAGTTCAGGATGAATTTCCTGATTGGGGATCATTTGATTTGAGCTACCAGGCAAGATGTAGTCCTGAACTGGTACAGGTGGAGGCACAGCTGCAATCGGAAACATAGTTGGTGTAGGAGCCACTGATGGCATGCCATTAGCAGCAGCACTACGCCTGCCACCTGACTTCTGCCGATTTAAAGATGCCGGTTGGCTCTGAGTATGGTTTCCACTGCCACTGTTTGCTGATGTGGATACCTGGAAGGAGACAAAAGGCAGCTTAGAATTCTAAAAATTTTGGTATAAATAAAACCACCATCTCAGAGGCTATAGTATTGAGGTAAAACCCTAGTTACTTAAAACAGTATTAATGAAATATACATTTGCAAAAGTATGTGGAAAGGGTCATGTAAATCAAAGTTTCAAAACTGTCAAAATTTTCATGATTAGAAACCTTGCGAGATAAGACCTCTTGTCAAGTCCCTTAAGTTTTGGCATAACAGTCTTTGTTAACAGCCATGCTTTTTGTTTTCCATCTATTCTGGACAGATATATTTTCCAATAATCCTTAGGCAATTATTATGTCCACTTTGAATTTCCAATTGCCACAATTAGAATCAAAAAGCTGAAAACTTAAAAGGTCATGCTTTTAGATATTTGCTGGAAATTCTTGTCAAATATTATATTCAACTCCACCATTATGAGATTCCTTGCATGTCTGGTGGTTTTCAGATTCTGTTCACATCCCATTGCCATTTCTTTTCCAATGTTATTGATATGGTTATTTTCTGGCATTGCTCAGAATTTGATTTAAGTTACCCAACCAATATTGACACACATACCTGAAAATGGTTCCAACTTCCGACATAAACAAGAATTCAAAATTTTCAAACTCCAAATATCAGTATTATTACAGAGTAAGTCACAAGGAGTGATAAAGATGCAAAGCATAATTACTGCAATATTCCCAATACCAAGTGTAGCAGTCTGCTTTTCTACAAGCAATGACTCTTGAGTCTTAAGGACAAACAATGAAGTAGAGAGATAAAACTAGAAATCATAGATCCTGAATTATTTTCAAAAGAAATGATAATAACTCTAGTCCAATACCCCAGGAGGATCAGCAGAATCAAAACTATGGATAGGAGATCACTGTTCCCAAGCACGAGCCACAGATCCAAGGCTGGGAGGGCTACCTAATAATGACAAGGATGATCCTGCTGCCACCGGAGATCACCCTGCAGGTGCATGATCCATCATTTTAATGATTTTGATTCTAATTTTTGAACTGTGCCTGCCTTGCCATCACGTTTCTTGTTAATATTTTTGGACATGTATTTCGTTATTCCATGCTGTGTGGCGTTTTGTGTTTTGTAAATTTTTGTCAGCTACTTATTAAAGTTTTAATGTGTTCCCATGGTAGTGCCTAGTGGTGGAGTCTGGAACCAACTTTATTGTATTTAAGTTTTAATGGTTGTAAAGATTGTGCTATATTAATGTTAATATCAATTTTAAACACATTCAATACAAAAATAGCTCCAGTCCTCTGAGATGGTGAGAAGTTAAAGTTTAGTTTATTGGTTGCCACCACATTAAACAATGGCAACCAAGATTTGAACCCTGGTCCCCTCTTAGTAAGGGCACCCTACTTACCATTCAATGAAAAGCCAATGGACCTAGTGCAATGACATAGATGCGCATATAGAAATGATCAACCAAAAGAAAAAAGTAATCCACATACCTGTGTTACTACCGGCAGGCTCTCAGTCCCCTGCGCCACAGTCTTTGGAGGATCTGCAGCTTTCCCAGTCCGGGCATCTGCAAGCGCCGGCCACGCTTCCGCTTCTGCTCCCATCACTGCGGCCGCCGCCGCCGCTCCCCCTTGCTGAGCCATTGCACTCAATCCATCGGATGGCTTCTTCCATGCAGGCTTAGCCGGCTTCACGCTAGCTTCCTCCACTCCAATCGAACCCTGATCATCGGACCTGCTAGAGATTGACTCCTCCCCTTGTTTACCCTTGTCAGACGACACATCAGCATTCTCCTTCTCACTTAGCTCCAGATTCGACCTATCTTTAACGTGCGGGGGCTTAAATGCACCATCGGCCTCTGCGTTGTGGCCTCGGACCACCTGTGACCAGGCCCCCTTGCTACCGCCCTTGGAACCCTTTTTTCTCTGTGGATGGCTTTCATTGCTGATGTGATTGTTACTATTAATGCTGCAGTTCTTGTTTTCAACAGCAGGGTAATCCACAGCCGGAGGCTCCATGGCCGTGGCCATGTGACCAGCCAGCAGGAAATCTCTTATTCCCTTATTTGTCTTAACCAAATTCTTATTACCACTCTTCCTACTGCTCACCGTCAAAACTTCCCAAAAAATATACTCAGCTAAAACTTCGATTTTAAATGTACCTCATTACCGCCGCAGTGATTAATCTTAATTCTAATTCTAATTCTTTTCTCGTCCTCCTCTACTTCCTCTTCCTCCTCCTCCTCCCATCCAAAATCCTTCTTCGATGGCGACGCCAATTAATTCCTTCGATGATCTCTTCTGCAAAATCTTGGACCGCGGATAGGATTCGAACTGGCGATCGATCGAATGACGAGGGTTTCACAAGGGTTTTGAGGGTTTGGACGGGAGGAAATTGTTGCAGAGCTTTCAAACCGAACAAAATTTAAAACAAAAACGCCCAGAAAACACAACACACGCACGCACGCAGCAGCAGGCCACGGACGCCAACAACAACCAAAAAGGGATTCACAGAAAGGATGATATCCACATTGGAGAGGGATTAAAATGAGATATTAATTGTGTATATATCCCGTGTGCTATATGGCGATTTATAGTAATCTAATTATTTTTATTTTTCAATTTACTTATTTTATGTTTTATTGTTTTTGGTGGGGTTGCATGTTCTTTTGAGTTGTTTGTCCATTTGTAAGTTTATCCTCTATATATAGAGATATGGAGGGCTAGATTTTGGGGTTGAGGGGAACCCTTTAGAATTTATGAATGCTTTGAATCTTGATAAGGACACATGAAGGACAACCACACTAGAAAGGCAACATTTGGAAGCTTAGACTTGAAAATGTATGTTGGGAAGGATCTAAATTGGAAGCTTAGAATTGAAAATGTATGTTATGATGGGTCTTTCTGCCAAGATAGTGGTGTAAAGTTTTCCCTGTGGGACTGATCTCTCTTTTCCTTTTCATTTCATGTGTTTGTTTTTTAGGTTTTAGTAATGAGGGTTTTAATGTTGTTATCATAGTTTATTATTATTATGAAATTTTATTATATATTATTATAAGCTTAACTTTCAAATGAGAGTTATTGTTAATGTTATAGTGGTGGTATAGTATGTTATTATTATAAATTTTTATTATTGTTGTGAATTTTTATTTTTAATATTATTGTAAATTTTTATTATATATTATTATAGATTTAGGTTTTAAATGAGGTTTAGTGTTAATGTTGCAATGGTATAGTTATTATTATAAATTTTGATTATATATTATTCTAAGTTTCGTTTTCTACTAAGATTTAATTTTTTAAATTAAAGTGATTTGTTAATAGAGTTAGTTATAAATTTTTATTATATATTACTTTTAGACAATAACTATTGTTTCTCATATGGTTGAAGTGATATTGTTTAACAATAAATTAATCGAATATAAATTTCCAATAAATTTAGTATAATAAATACTCTTTCAAATTTATATGTAAGTTTTTTATAATTTGGGGTTCTTAGTTTCACAAACAAGGAGTTTCACACACCAATTTATATAAAAAATATACTATTATTATTATAAAAAAAATTATATATATAATAAAAATAAAATAAAATAAACATTTTACTTTTTTAATTTTTTTTATACTTTTTTTTTCTAACAATTTTGTCCAAAATTTAATTAAAATTTTAGGAATTACAAACATGAGTTGTTGAGATTGCATATTCTATGTGTAATAATAATAAGGCTTAATCCATTTATGCATTCAAAAATGCAATTTAATTGATTCAAAATTACAATTTCACCAGCAATTTCATCATTGGATTCCATAATACTTATTGGAAAAAGTTCAAAAAGTAAAATGTTTACACTTGTCCATATAAAACATATAGCTCTTAAATTGCAAAATTATAATTGGTAAAGATTAAATTATATAAGAATATTTAAATTTTAAACAAAATATTTAAAGGAAATCAACTATAATCTATTTTAAGGTCACGGCCAAGCCACACCAAATTGGTGTATGAGAGCCCCTTGTTTGTGGGACAAGGGACCCCCTCCGCTCAGCGATTTGACTGGTAAAGTCTACGGAGGTATACATACCCTACCCCCCTCTGGATTTGAACTAAAACCAAATCACTGAGCGGAGGATAAAACCATGCTAAAAGTTACATAAAGATTCATTTATTGTTTGATAAGGTTAATTATTCATTAGTTTAATATGTTGGAATTAGAGTATTTATATCATTGGTATAATATGGTTGGTTGAGTTGTTGTTAGTAAGTTTTGACAAGGTATTATTGTGATAACGATCTAAGTTTTAAATTCTTAAACATGAATTTGGTAAGCTTCGTGATTCCTACATTAAAATGTACATAAATTTGGTAAGTTTCATGATTCCTACATTAAAATGTACTTTACCATGATAATTTGGAATTAGGAGTCATGATAATTTGAAATTAGGAGTCATGAAGTTTTCTATTCCAAATTGAAAAAAAAAGATTTGAAATTAAAAATAGTCATGAAGTTTCCGCATTTCTCATTAATTAAAAGGTTGAATTTTCCCCATTTCTCATTAAATTAAAAGGTTGAATTAAAATTGAAAGAAAAAAAAATACATTAAAATGTAATTTACCACAATAATTTAGAATTAGGATTCATGATAATTTGGAATGAGGAGTCGTGAAGTTTTCTATTGCAAATTGAAAAAAAAAAGGTTGGAATGATAATTTAAAAGGTTGAATGATAATTTAAAAGGTTGAATTGGAATGATAATTTAAAAGGTTGAATTTTCTTCATTTTTCATTAAATTAAAAGGTTGAATTAAAATTGAAAGGAAAAAAAATACATTAAAATGTAATTTACCACAATAATTTAGAATTAAGATTCATGATAATTTGGAATGAGGAGTTGTGAAGTTTTCTATTGCAAATTGAAAAAAAAAATTGAAATTAAAAGTAGCGATGAAGTTTCTCCATTCCTCATTAAATTAAAAGGTTGAATTAAAATTGGAAAAAAAGTTCCTTTCATGTAATATTTTAAAATTAAGTTACACTTAAAACAAATTGGTTTTTTTTTAATATTGTATGCTTTAGAATAGAGATATTTTAGAACCAAGGGTTGGATTAGAATTTGAAAAAAAGGTTTAAGCTTTATTTTATGTAATATTTTAAAATTAGTTTACACTTTTAAAGTTTGTGTTTGTGAACATTATATTGCCATTACAATGAAGATATTTTAGTGTTTTTTCATATTATATGGTTATTGGAATGAAATATTGTCATTGGAATGAAGATATTTTAGTATTTTTTTTTTAATATTATATGATCATTGGAATGAAGATATTTCAGACCTATGAGGCAAGTCATCTCTTCTATATCTGGTTAGGGTTTCAACCCTAGGCACATTCATATGAAAGCTTCCATCTCATGAAACTTCGAAAGATTCAATCGTGATGTCAAAAGTGTAGGAGCCATGGATAAACAAAGGTGGTTAAGGGAATCACTATTGAATTTGAGAGGGAGGACACCATTTTTCAAACCCTTTTTGCATAGGCAATGAAGTCATTATAAATTTTGAATATATGTTATCATAAGTTGCTTTCAAATAATTAGCCTCGGCACAATTGGTGAGACGTGCGCACACTCCTTTGGTACGGGGGGAGGTTACGAGTTCAAGCCTTGTGTCCCTGAGGTTACGGTTTAGCATCCTTACCATCCACAAAATGTGAGGAAGTATTGGTGAGTTTCCCATACCTATTTTCCTTGATGAAAAAAAAATTACTTTCAAATAAGATTTAATTTTTTTAAATTAAAATAATTTATTAATGAAGTTAGTTATAAATATTTTTTATAATATTATTTGTGCACAATAACTTTAGCATCTTCTTATATTGTTTTTATATGGTGATAATGATGTTGTATAACAATAAATTAATTTCAAAAATAAATTTTCAATAAATTTAATAGAATTAATATTTTAACAATTAATTCATTAATGTAAAAATTAAAATAATAAAAAAAATTAAAGTAATAATAAAAATTAAAATATTAATTATCTCCTTAAATAAAACATATATGTTTTAAATGGTAGGATTATATTGAGTAAATATTAAATTATATTATATAAGAATATTTAAATTTTAAACAAAATATTTAAGGAAAATCAACCTTAAAAACTATGTTTAAAGTTATATAAAGATTTATGTGTTGTTTAATATGGTTAATTATTCATTTGTTTAATGTGTTTGAATTATGACATTTATATAATTGGTATAATATGGTTGGTTGACTTGTTGTTATTAGTTTTAAGGAGGTATTATTGTGAAAATGATATAAGTTTCAAATTTGTAAACATGAATTCGGTAAGTTTCATGATTTCTACATTAAAATGCACTTTACTACAATAATTTGGAATTAGAAGGAGTCGTGAAGTTTCTCCATTTCTCATTAAGTTAAAGGGTTGGATTAAAATTGGAAAATAAAAAAAGAGATTTGTTTCATGTAAAAAATTTAAATTATTTTACACTTTTAGAGTTTGTTTTTGTGAAAGATTACATGCCCTTTGGAAAGAATTGATTTTAGAACCATGAGGCAAATCATCTCTCCCTTGTATGGTTTGGGTTTCAACCTCGAGGACCATGGTAGGACACTCTTGTAAAAGCTTCCATCTCATGAAACTTTGAGGATTTGAATGTAGTGTCAGGAGTGTAGGAGCCTTTGATTAACAGAACAAGCTGTCATGGAGATTAGGGAAATCAGTAATGAATTTGAGAGGGAGGTAGCCATTTTCCAAGTCCTTGCTATGAAAGCAATGAAGCCATAAAAGAGAGCTTGCATTGATAGAGAATGATTTGTTAGAAGGCTAATGAACTTCCTAGAGATTCAAATCTTAGCCTTGGTCCACGGGAAAGGTCATCTTCTTCTCAAAACAGACACTAATAGGAAAGTTTATGGGTATGTGGTTGATTCACGTAGTAATAGAGCAATGGATGAATGAGTATTGGGGCACTCTCATAAATGGATCATTGGTATTGTTCTTCTACTAATGAGGATACATTGCATTCTTGTTTCAACTCGAGGAAGATCAAGACCTAGTATTCATAAATTGGACATACTTCATGGTCCCTCAAGCCTTGTACTTGAATAATTGGATGCTACATTTAACTCAAAAGAGGATATTCCAATGACCGTGATAACGTAGGTTCATCTATCACACCTACCTTCAGTGTTTTGGGATGATTTTACCTACCAAATTATTGAAAGTGTTATAGGTATATATATTAACAAGATCAAGCCAAAAGCAAATCAACATGCATGTGCTCAATTACATGTGGAAGTCGAGATCGAGAAGGGATTAGCTAAGGTTGTACATCTAAATCTAGATGGATGGTACCATATTTAAGAGATGAACTACGAGAAGAACTTGTTTAAGTGTAATAAGTACCATGAACATGGCCACTTTACAAACGATTGTAAGAAGAGAATGTTGATGTTTGTAGCATCAGACATGTATTTCTGCATAAGTCTAAGTGTCTAGATGTGTGGAAGTTGTCCAAAGCCTTCTACCTTGAAAATTTACTTTAATTAAAGGAATTATTAAAGTAAAATGTTTTTATTAATTAGTTGATTCATATTTAATGAAGTGATTTAATTAGCATTAGTGAATTAAATCGTAGCCATTGATCTCAAGTGAGGTGAGAAGTAATCCCAATCGTCAATCACTTTGAAGATTAGGGTTAGGTCATAATTCAAGATTATAAAATCAAGGCCAAGGTAAACAAGGAAGATTGATTGATAGAGATTGATTCGACACAGAAAGAGTAGGATCATGAAGGACTCTGATTCAAGGAGATCTTGGATAGGTGGAGAAGGACTTCCATCTAGAGATCAAGTCAGGGAGAAGACGGAATAGGGGCAATCGCAAGTGGGTTTCAGCCGATTGGAGCCACAACAGCAGGATCGCGTCGTACGAAGTTATGTACGGTCTTTGAGTGCATGTACATTGGTCTCAGTAAGGACAAGCACGTATACGCGGGTTTGCTTAATGAAAGGCACATACATCTCAAGAAGTGTGAAAGTACAAGGTCGTACAGTAGTGTAGGAGATTACTAGGGTTTGTAGGTACTATTCAGAGTTTTTTGTATTTCTCCGAGGGCCATTTTTCGAGGTACGGGAGCCCTTGTAAGATTTGAAGTTATTTCAATGATAAGCTTAGTTGATGGGCATAATATCTTTGTGTATTATCGATGAGATTTTTAGTTTATAGTATTGCTTCCACTATCTTTATTTGAGTTGAATATTTCAGTAAGTGTATGTTATTTTGTGAGTTGCTAATTTGATTTACAATAAGGAAATCACTAGATAAGAAGATACGTAGGTGTTGGAGTAAGGGATTTCAACATGGTATCAGAGGAGTCACTCTAAAAGGAAGCCAAATCTCATATCCATAGTAGTTGATAGCAGATCTATCAAATTTGCAAGGAGATCTTAGCAAATCCATAACCAATAGTCAGAAATCAAGGATTGGATTTCAGGGAAACAATAGTATTGAGGCAGAACTAGGGTTTTGCAGTCATACAGAGTTGTACGTACGTTTTAGACGGAACAATTGCGTACATAAGCGAGTTTTGAAGGCAGTCGCGTATACGCGGGTTGCAGTAAGCAAAGTCGCATACTTACACAAGTTTCAGTGGTGATAATCGCATGTAGGGTCGTACAAGTCAGTACAGAGGTTGTTTCAACACCATATTATTTCTAGGGCAGTTTATCGGGTCTAAACGATGACATCAACAAGTTTGAGAGTTCAAGACAAGATGGATGGAGCATCCAACTTCCTATCTTGGAAAGCAAGAGTGACTTCAACATTAAAGGAGTATGACCTTTGGGAGTTAGTGGACAAAGCAGTTGTTCCACCAACAAATCCGACAACTTTAGCAGCTCACGAAAAGAAGTAAATCAAAGTTGAGAGGTGTAGTGACCATACTAAATTAAATTATAAATTTATTACAATTTAAACATATAATTCTTTCTCATACATAAATAATTCATTCGCCATCATATGAGCATATAATATTCGACAAAATTTAAAATTTAACTACAACATGAAAATAACTTAGCAATTTCATAAATAAATTACCTGCTTCTGATGCTAAATCTCGCTGCTCCGTTGGTCCAATGTTGAAGTTGAAACTGTGTCAAACACTGCCCAAAACCAAGTTTTCCTCCCTGCCAGCTAGGAGCAGCCTGTCCGGCTCCCTAGCTCCAGGATACCGTAAGGATATCCTGGCCCCCGTGCCCAAAACCCCCAGCAAACCGGTGCCCCCTGCTTCTGATTCACCAAAAACCCCCAAAACCAAACTCCTCACACCAAAGATCTCCACAGAAAAATCCCCCACAGAAATATATCCTCCTCCTCAAAATGCTTCCTGCCTCCCCCAAAAGAAAATGATCCTCCCCGTAAGACTCTTCCCCATCATATCCTCCTTCACCGACTCTCCTCCCCCTCATTAATTTCCTTATCTCCCCCTTTAATATCTTATCCCCTTCTTTAATGTCTTATCCCCTTCATTAATGTCTTATCCCCTTCTTTAATGTCTTATCCCCTCCCGCATATGTAAAGCATTTAATTAAACAAATTAAAATTATTAAGCCCCTTAAATTTATTACCCATGTCATTGATTGATATGTAATTAATTAATTAATTAATCAAAAGTTATAAACAATTAATTAATAAATAAATATTTAATTAATATTATTAATGCTAATCATTGTTTAATTAAAACCATATTAGGACAATTAATTATCTAAATAATTTTACTTAATGATCCCTAAGCATATATTCAACTAGGGTTGTTACATACACCCACCCTTCAGGAAACTTCATCCCGAAGTTAAGGTATCTCATGGTACAAAGGAAAAGAAACAAGGTTCACACATTCATAACAATTAACCGACATTATTAGTAAGTAAGTCAAGAAAGCTCATACATACTAGTGTACATGTACAAGAAATGCATGTGTAGCTAGTACATACAAGTCTTGTGCAGAGATCTCATGGCACGATGGAGGTGATCCAGGCGAACCAGGCGAAAAAATATTCCTTCCTACCATTACCTTATGATCTCTTGATCCTCCCTGTTCTACCCTGGAGACTTTCCTTTGGTTGCGGGTCATAGTTCCCATATCTTCCTTTGTCACTACCTTTTTAACTCACTGCACTGGTTGGTACCGGGTTCATAGTTTATTTTTTAGAGGTCTTCTGCGTTGTGACTGTCCTACGCCTTTTGTCTCCTTGTCCAGCTACTGATCACGGACCAGCAACAGTTTTCCCAATCATCCTGTCGTTCCCTACTTTCGTTATCTCCCCACTGGCCCGCACTCACCATTTTACGATGCCTTGTTACAAGTGGACCGACTATTGGTCGCCTAGTTTTTTAATATGGATTCACTAACAAACTTACTGATGAAGCCTTCCGACGAACTCATCTGGAAACAGGCAGGCCTATTTGACAAAGTGGACTCCCTTGAATCCAACCAGCAGAATTTTCCCGCCAAGCCATCCTTTTCAAATATTCCTTCGGTTTCGCCGTGTCCCCAACTGATCTAGCTTCTCCCACACTGACAGCAACCAGTGTACCGAAAAGCGCTCCACCCAAACAACCCCCTCCCTGCTACAAACTCCTCCCTTTTACATGTTCACCATAGTCGCCCTACCATCCAGGACGCTCTCAAAGTCCCTACCTCTTTTCGCAGAGCTTCCCTCAGCCGAAAGGTGTGGAAATCTAATAGAAAAACAACGCGACTGGTGCTGGGTGACGGTGTAGGCTTTGAAAACCTTTTCAAGATGTCTACCTATACTTTGGTGGGTCGGGTCTCCTACAAAAGCTTGAGCACTCAACCTCTGGAGGACTGGATAAAGTTAAAATGGTTACCTCTCTTAGGTTATTCTCCGGAAGTCCTCTACGTCAAAAAAGGTTGGCTTTGTTTTCACTGTAAGTCACATGAGGACGCTACTCTGTTACTTTCTTCTTTGTGGGCCTACGATGGTAGCAGCCTCATGCTCAAGCGCTGGAGACTAGCCTTCAATCCGAATACTGATTTCTTCCAACTCAGACATTTTTGGGTGCTTCTCCCGGGCCTTCCACTTCATCTCTGGAATGAAGGTGCCTTTAGAGCTATAGGTAACTCCCTAGGCAAGTTCATAGCTCTTGACACACAGTCTCTAAATAGTCCTTTGAGGAAAATGGGAAGAGTTATGGTGGAAATGGACATAACTGTTGGACTGTTAGAAACCTTGGAGATCGAATGGAGAGGACGGAAACTTCTTCAGAACCTGGACTATCTCGGGCTCCCTTTCCATTGCAACCTTTGCCGTGAAACTGGCCATCTCCGTCGATCTTGCCCTGGTAAGTCTTCGATTGACCCTTCTGAAGATGCTGACCTTCTCCTAAACCCTCCCGACTACATGGAAGTCGACCCATCCCTTGCCTACCTGGATACGCCTCCCAATCCTCCCTCTCCTCCTTTACCTGGACAAGATGATTCTCCGTTGCTTAAACTAAACCAAATCTGTCCTTCTCTCTTCAAATCTCTTTCAGCTGCTGAGAAGGATTCCATTAATAGTTTCCATTGGCTCTCTTCCCATGGTATTGCATTGCCCCCCCCCCCCCTAGAAGCTGCGTTGCCCCATTCACCCACCATTTNATTTTTGCCCCCTCAACTCTCTGCCCCCTTCCGGATACTGCTGATACTACACAGCTCCCTGTCTCTTCCCACTTCTCGCTCCCCCCTCCTCCTTCGCTTTCGGCCAGGCAGACAAGCCCTCCTCCTTTCCCCATGGAACCGGAAGCCTCTCCATCGGTGCTCCCAGGTTATAGACAGTCTGAGGACGATGATGAAAACCTCTTGGCCGCACTGACCTCCTCGACATCATCTATCTTTCTGTTGGACAACACTTCACAGTTGCTTATTTATCGAGGTAAAGAACTCATTCGTCCTGTTGCAGAGGCTGACACTTCTACCTCTCATCACCCCGAAAAAGATGTCAAAGCCTTTGCTTGGTCGCAAGGCATTGGTACAAAACTCTCCCCTCTCCAGATGCGAAGTTCCAGAAAACAAAAGGAGCTTTTGAGCTCTCAGCAAAATGCTTCTATCATCCCCACTCAAGAAGGTAAGGCCCTTAGAGCATTGAAGGCATTGGCACGATCTAAGTAATGATAGTGCTCTCCTTAAATATATGAGGGATCAGAGGCACCCTCAAGGCGGCTTCCTTCCGAAGACTGCTAGAGCGATCGAAGCCCGATATCATCTTTCTCCAAGAAACCCTCTCGGCTGATAAAAAATCCAGAGATTTCGTGCATCAATTTCGCCCTTCTTGGGTTTCTGCGGCGGTAAACTCCATAGGTAATTCCGATGACTTGCTGGTGGTATGGGACCCCAGTCTTTTCGATCTGAGACACTTCCTGTCGAGTGGGGGAATTCTGTTGCTAGGTTGTTGCTTAGCTACAACGCAGGAGATGGCGTTACTTAACATCTACGGCCCCTGCTCGGACAAACAATGCTTCTGGTCACACCTGGCAGATAGTGGTCTCCTTTCCCTACCAAATCTCATTATAGGTGGAGATCTAAACCTCATCTTATCGGCAGACAAAAACTGGGGAGGTTCCTTCCTGTCGGGCCCTTCCGAAGCCTACTACAGAGAGCTCTTCGCCTCCAACAATTTGATTGATATCCTGCCGACCCGTCTGGTCCCTACATGGCGAAATGGGCGATCTGGACCCGATGCCATAGCCAGAAGACCGGATCATTTTCTTGTTGTTGATGGTTACTTGTCATCTTTTGGATTACCATCCTCGTGGGTGGAGCTCCCCTTCGTTTCAGACCATGCTCCTATCCTCCTCCAGTTGAAACCTCCAGCGCTACATCGTTTGCCTCCATTCAAATTCAACCACCATTGGATTTCGACTGCCGACTACTCTGCTATAGTCCAGTCGGTCTGGATGGATCCTTGCTTTCTATCTGAAGAAAACCCATAGCTGCGCCTCGTTTGGAAACTGAAAGTCCTCAAATCAAAATCTAAATCGTGGTACCATGAAAAAAGAAAAGTGGAACAGTCTCGTTTATTATCGCTGGAGTCTGAGATTTCTCAACTCATTCTAAAATCTACCTATTATGTCTTGACCATGGAGGAGTCAGCTAGTCAAAAGATGCTTGAATCTAATAGAGACTCCATTCTTCGCGCAGAGGAAAATTGTTGGAGACTCTGCACTCGTGCAACCCGGTTAAAGAGCGGAGATTCAAACTCCAAATTCTTCCACAAAGTTGCAAGTTATAACAGAAACAAAAAGATCATTCGGTCTATAAAAAACAACAGGGAGGAGTTTATCCGTGGGCAGGATGCCTTAAAGGACGAGGTCGTCTCGCATTTCAAATACCTGTACAAAGCCTCCAACAATCACAACCTACTGGAAAAGTGTTCTACGGCCAGCCTTTTCCCTCTTTTGTCTCTGCAGATGAAGTCGCCGACCTCTACAAACCTGTCACTCTTTCTGAGCTTAAAGACATACTGTTACACTTCAAAACAGAGAGGAGTCCTGGACCAGACGGTTGGATGACAAAATTCTTCATTTTCTTCTTTGACCTTGTAGGAGTGGATCTCCTCCATATGGTGGAAGACTCTCGTATCAAAGGTAAGATTCCTGGAAGCCTTAATTCCACCTTCCCGGTCTTGATTCCGAAAGAAAACAACTCGCTCTCCTTCAACGACTACCGACCGATCTCCCTGTGCAACCTCATCTACAAGGTAATCTCCAAAGTTATCTCTAACCGAATCAAGCCCTTCCTTGAAAGGTGTACCTCAKCGGAACAACTGGGATTCTTGAAGGTTAGAAGAATCCAGGATGCTGTCGGAGCAGCCCACGAATGCATCCACAACATCAAGCAGAAAAATTTAAAGGCGCTGGTTATGAAACTCGACCTCAAAAAAGCTTTTGACAGCATTGATTGGAAGTTTTTTAGACTAATCTTACACACAGTGGGCTTTGGCGACAAGTTCATTAATTGGATTATGTCATGTGTCACCAGTGCTAATTTCGCAGTAATGATCAATGGAGAGGCAACTAGTTTCTTCAAAAGTGAGAGGGGGCTCCGTCAGGGAGGCCCACTCTCCCCTTACCTCTTTATCTTGATTATGGAAGGCCTTAGCCTTCTCCTCTCTAAAAGCTTCACCAATCACCACATTTCTGGCATAAAGGTTTCAAATTGCATTAAGATCGTCCATCTTATGTTTGTCGATGATGTTCTTCTCTTAACGAAAGCCGATCTTGCAGAATGGTTAGTCATCCAAGATGTGCTCCAGCTCTTCTGCTCTGTTTCGGGATTATCCATCAATTACTCCAAATCCTTCGTCCACTACTGGGATCTAACTGATGCAGAACTCCTCCTCCTCAAAGAATCCATCCCCTTCACCTTTATAAACCTGAGCGAAGGCTTCAAATATCTTGGATTCCAGCTGAAGCTGGGAGCCTCCTCATCTGGCGACTGGCGATGGCTAGTGGCAATGTTTGAAAGAAGAATTGGTTTTTGGTGCAACAAATGGCTGTCCTTGGGCGGACGCTTTATCCTGGTAAAATCGGTGCTCGAGAGCCTTGTTGTTTTCTGGATGACTCTGGAGCGGATCCCAAATAGGATTATCATTATTCTTCAAAGGCTCTCATTTAATTTTCTATGGAATGGCCAAGCTGGCAAACACCGTATTCATCTTTGCAGCTGGCAAACCCTGTCAAAACCTCGGAAGGTAGGGGGTTGGGGTCTCAAGAATCTCTCCACCTTCAACTCGGCCCTCCTGGCTAGTTCCTTCTGGAGAGCTGTCACTCACGACAGCATTTGGCACCGTATCATCTATGATAAATATTTGGGCTCTCTGTCGCTCCTCAACTGGCTCTGAAAGCCATCGTTCCAGCTGAAGAGGGTGTCTCCATTTTGGAAGGGCCTGGTCGCGTCCTCTCCGGTGATTCTCCACTGGCTACGGTGGAAGCCTGGCTCGGGAAAGGAGATTCTCATTGGCAGAGACATGATCCTCAGGTTGGGGGACCTGTCGCTTCTCTCTCCACCTCTGAGATCGCAGTTCTCGTCTTTAAATATTTTGTATCTTGCTCAGATCAGTGGATCGACCGGTGCCCTCCCTCTTCCTGACAGTTGGTTGGGAAGCGGTGAACTGTTCCTTGACGGACCGATTGCCACAGAATGGAATCTTTACATTACCGCTCTCAAAAGTGTCGGCGTCTCCCTTACTGATCAACCAGATACTTTACTGTGGGCTGGTGGGGATGCCACGGGCTCCATTTCGGTTAAAAACCTTTATGCCACCCTCCTCCAACAGCTGATCCTGGGAGCTGATAATTCGTGATTTCTTCAGTTATGGAAGTGGGCGGTCCCCCTCAAACTCAAGCTCTTCATCTGGCTTGCTGGGAAAGAGAAAATTCTCTCCTGGGACGTGCTTCGACGGAGAGGCTGGGAGGGCCCTGGAATCTGTCTTCTTTGCAGCCGAGCTTCTGAGGACATCCACCACCTCCTGGTACATTGCATTTTTACTAAGGAGGTCTGGAAACGACTGCTCAAGCATTTTTCTCTTTCAGTTTCCTGGAGCGACACCTCCTTATCGGACTATTTTTCCTTGTGGTCCACACAAAAATATGCTCCTCTTTGTTTGGTTGTCCATGTCTGCTGGCAGATTTGGATAGAACGGAACAAAGCAATTTTTGAGGATCACCCTCCTTCCTTGCCTACGGTTGTTCACAGAGTTATGGCCTCCTTCCATTGGCAACCATCTACAGTTAAGTCCTTCCCTCTTAAAGCTTGTGATTTTAAGATGGTTGAAGGGTACACTCTAGCTTTCTTTGACGGAGCTGCACTGTCCAATGGATTATGTTGTGGGGCTGGAGGCATCTTCAAAAACCATCCGTTGAGGATCACAAAGTGGTTCTTCAATTGTGGAGTGGGTACAAATACTAAAGGTGAACTCTTGGGTTTATGGGCCTCCCTCACTTTAGCTTCATTTTGGTCTATCAATCACTTACACGTCCTTGGTGACTCGAGAGTTATTATCGACTGGATAACTCAAAAATGCAAGCTTCATGCTGTCCATATCGAAGGCTGGAAGTAAAAAACGTTGGAACTTTCCAAACACTTCATCGACATCAACTTCCTCCACATCTCCAGATCACACAATAGGGAGGCTCTCTCAAAGAGGGCCCTGAACGAAGTGGTAGGGAGACTCTCGATCTACCACTGTGATAGAGGGATAGAGAGTCCCATTTCCTCCATTAATATTTTAAAATGATGACGACTGTCACATAATAGTAGATTGTTGACAGTATAGTGAAAGTTTGTTCAGTTGATTTACTTTCCTATCTTTCCTTCGCATTGATGGCCTTGTCTCCATCACAGCTCAACTATTTTTTGATTGTATTGGTCCCTCACAGCTAGTGTGTTGACTTCGCTTCAAGCTCATTGTAGCTTACTTTGTAAATGAATTTATACTCTATATAAATTTGAGAAATTTTTTTCTTGGAAAAAAAAAAAGTCTCGTGCATGTACTAATAATCAATAACTATCACCCTTTAGTAATTTATGTATGCATCCAATCCAATCAACAAGACTAGTCTTTTATAAAAGACAATAAACCAATCAAATGTTTGAGAAATCCTTTAATTACAATTATC
>SNQJ01S0000065.1:190182-251049 GCA_010110895.2 Picea sitchensis | reverse complement strand
ATGTATTTTAACTTTACACTGAATACACAATTAATTTAATTAAAATTTTAATTTTTAAAGATAATTAACTTTAAATTAACTTAATCAACTTTAAAGTAACCTAAATTAACTTTACACTAAAATAAAAAAAAATTAAACGAACACACGCACAATTTATAAAAGAAATTTAAAATTTAAGAAGGTCGAAATAATTTAAAAACAAGTGCGGGCATGCATGCATTCCACGTGTCCGCCTTGCTTCCTCCAACACCTTCCTTTCTAAACCCTAACTCTACATTTCCCGTCATTTTCTTTTGGCTACGTGGTCGACCGCCATGGTTGTTCCCTCTGCATCTTTTTTTTGGTGGTTCTCTCGCTGAACTGGTACGCAATCAGTTCCTCCTTGGTCTCCTTCCTTGTTTGTCAGGTGATGGCTTGTATTGTTGCTTGGTGAATGATTTGTGTGCTAGTGTTCGACGCTTGTGCTTGGGTTGTATATTGTTTTGATATGTGATTTGTCTTAGTGTTAGTGATCAACACTTGTGCGCTGGCTTGACTTGTGTCGAGGGCGAAAAAAAAAGGTGATGTCTTTTTACAGGCCTGTAAAATCGCTGAAGGTTTAGGGTTTTCTAGGTAGGTGAAGTGCTCGCAGGTAGTCCTGAAACAATAATTTTTCGATGTCGGACTTTTTTGTTGGGGCTACAGCCATATGCTTTTGTTTAGATCGGTGCTAGGGTTGCCCTTCGTTTCTTTCTGGACCCTTCTCTACAATCTTCTTACTCCTGCTCTTCACTCCCACTTGAAGGGCTATTGCATCGTCCCCTTCATATCTTAGGCGTCTGGGTTCGATGCAATGACTGACAGGGAGTTGGGATAGTACTCGGCAATTCCCTCCCACTGTAAGTGATGGCATTCGAACCCACGACGTGATCATTGAATTGTGTTATAAGGGATTTGCATGAAGCGCATCCCTTTCTGTCTTGATACAACAACTATATCTAAGCTTCTACTCCACCAAACTCGGTTTTGAAAGGCCACAGCAACAAGGCATACAGGTTTTACGTTTGCACTCCTCACACTCTAAATTCCAACTGTGTCTGAATATGATTCTACTCCACCAAACGCATTTTTGAAATGCTAAATCGGGTTGGGAAACAATAGAGATTTATCGCGCTCCTAATCGCCTTCGTATCCCTGTGAATTGATGCATGGCGTTTGTTTGTGATGGGGTTGGCGCTTGTGCGTTTTTCTGGGTTCTTGCGGCTTGCACCGGTTTTTTTTTTTTTTACTTGTGTTGTGTTGTATGGCAGGTGCTTGGCTGTTAGGCTGTGTGCGACCTAGCTGTGCTCACACTGGGCTGGGATATTAAACAACCAGATCCGCCCAAAAAAAGTATTTCGGTTTGGTGCTTAGCACTGTGCACCAGGGTTTATTTTTTTTGTTTATTTTGTTGTTTATTACTAAATTTTTTGCAGTGCACGCGCATTTTTGAGATGCGTACTGCACTTTGACACATTCCCTGTGGCTGCTAGACCCATTGTGCATGAAGACGTAGGTTTGTGGACTTCTTTGAGACAACCTCTCGACTCGTGGTTTAGTGCACTAGTGCTCCCTGTGAGTTTGATCTCCGGTGTTGTGGTGGAGATCGGGGATCAAAAGCAAACACGCCAATTTTAGTTTTCAATTTTTTTTTTATTATGTAATCGAGCGTGTAGTGCCATTTGGCTCCTTATGGTCTCCCTGCTTGGCGTTTGTCACTTAGGGCTTGATTCGACTAGAGACTTGGTCGATGTGATAACTTGGCTCTCGTGGTGAGAGGTAAGGAGCTCGACGCTAAGTTCTAGGCTTTGAGTATTTATTTGTGACTGACTTGGAATGAAAATATAGCTTAACTCTCTGTTATATGCATTGGAGATTGGGCTCAATGATTAGAGTCAAAAACAATATTTTTCATTTTATTTATTTATTAATTTGTAAAGGCATTGACTCATAGGCTTAGCATAAGTGCTAGGGTTTGTGTGGTTTGTACTTGACAAATGACTTGGTTGATGAAATCTATGTGTGTTATGGAATAGAACACTTCGAACACACACCATACTCTCTCTATATATATTTATTTATTTTATTCTGTAAATACCTATATATTTTATTTATTTATTTTTTTACTGTTGGCTTGGGGCTTGTCTTTGTGTTAAAAGCAAGTGTTAAAATTGATTTATTTGAAGCAACTGTTAAATTTGATTTAACATTTCCCCCTCATATAATATTATATTGTTTCATTTTCCATGTGCATATTGTTTATATATAATCAAAAATCATAGTGTGTTTGGTATGCAGGTTAGGTGGGGTTGGAGCTGGAGCTAAGATTTATCTAATTAAAGGGTTTCAGGGTTGTTTCACCATAACTAAACAAAAGTGTTTAAATTATGGGTGGGTAGGTAGGCCCTTGGCTCCAGATTTTGAACCAGGGCTTTGATACCATGTGTAGTGACCATACTAAATTAAATTCTAAATTTATTACAATTTAAACATATAATTCTTTCTCATACATAAATAATTCATTCGCCGTCATATGAGCATGTAATATTTGACAAAATTTAAAATTTAACTACAGCATGAAATAACTTAACAATTTCATAAATAAATTACCTGCTTCTGATGCTAAATCCCATATTGGCAGAGACTTTGGGATGATTGCATCCCAGAAGAGACTCGGGAAGAGTCTAAGAGCAGTAAGCAGGGAAGTAGTGATGAGAACTTGGCCCTTGTCAATAAGACAAGAAAGGGAAAAGTAAAGAATTCCAACAAGAAGGGTAACATTGATGGAGGGTCACCGTAGCCGGGGAAGAAGAAGGACTTGAGTAAAATCAAGTGCTTCTCATTTCATAAGAATGGGCATTATGCATCTCAGTGTCCAGAGAAGAAGAAGGGAAAAGGAAAGACGCAGATAACAACATCAGTAGAGACACGGCTAGATGAGTTTGGTGTGAATTTTGAGAAGGATTTCTCACTAGTTTCTTTCCTTTCTACCAACACAACTACCAATAGTGTGTGGTACTTGGACAATGGTGCATCTCGTCACATGATAGAAGCATAGGAGCTATTTAGTAGTCTAACGGAGAGGGAATCAAATGTTCATGTGGAGCTTGTTGGGTATGTGTTATATTATTTGTCGAGCGCGCAGGGGGGTTTGAGGGGGGGCCGCTAGGCCCCCCTGAGAATTTTTTTTGCCTTGGGAAATGTATCACATTTTTTGCCTCATTTTTCGTGTTGCCTCGATTTTTGTGTCCATTGTTGGGCGGTTTTTCGGCACATGGTTTTTTATCGATGGTTTTCTATTTCCAGTTAAGGAATTAAGGTTGTTGATTGATCCAGGTCATTGGGTTAGGGTTTTGGATGTTGTTAGCTCGTATATATATATGGTATTGTAAACAATGTATCACTAAGGAATGAATATAGAATATGTTGGTTTTCCCAGTTTGGGTTTCCATGGGAAAAAAATCTATGTGTAATGTTTGTATTTGCTATTGTATATTTTTTGCTCTTTTACTGAAAATTTGTTTGTAGTAAATATTGTACAAGGTTAAAATCTACAGAGCTTGGCGATGATGCTAAATATGCAATTATAGGAGAGGGAACAATTACATTCCAGCTTGAGTTAGGAGTTAAATTCCAGCTTGAAGGGAGAGGTAACAGTTACATTCCAGCTTTATGTACCAGAACTGAAGAAGAATTTGCTCTCAGTTTTAGCTATGGAGGACAAGGGTTTTGTCGTTACTTTTCAGAGAGGGAAAGTACTCATACGTCTAGAGATAGCTAGCCCAGACACAACAATGGTTGTTGGGGTTAGAGAGGGAACTTTATACAGGTTGCAAGGAAGGCTTGTTCGGGCTTCGGTACATGCCAATGACGGCCTATGTGAGTTATGGCACATGAGGTTGGGACACCTACACTAAAGGGCATTGTCGATTCTGAGGGGGATTGTTATAGGTCTTCCAAAGTTTAGTATTGAGAAGCAGGGAGTGTGTGGAGGGTGTGCACTTGGCAATAATGCCAAGGTTGTTTTTTCGAGCAACGAGAGTAGGTCCAAGGGGATTATGGATCTTATACATTCAGATGTGAGTGAGTCGATGTTAGTGGCATTAGTACAGGGAGCATCATACTATGTGATGTTTATTGATGACTTTTTTCAGAAAAAACTAGATCTTCTTTATGAAGACCAAGGATGAGGTATTTAGTCGGTTTCAAGAGTTTAGAGCTGAAGTGGAGAACTAGATAAGAAAGAAGATCAAGGTCTTGAGGTCGGATAATGGGGGAGAGTACACCTCCAATGACTTCAAGTATTTTTGCAAGGAGGCAGGCATCAAGAGGGAGCTTGCAAACTCATAGAACCCTCAACATAATGGGGTTGCAGAGAGAAGGATCCAGTCCATCATCGATTATGCTAGGGCTATGATACATGACCAGGAGTTGCCTATGTTTCTTTGGGCTAAGGTGTGTAACACAACAATATATGCGGGGGAAAAAAAGAGGAGTCCTCACAAGATATTGGGGGACAAGACTCCAGAGGAGGAATTCTTGGGAGTGAAGCCAGAGATGGGACATTTGAGGATCTTTGGTTGTCCAATCTACATCCATGTGATTGTGAAGAAGAGGATGAAGTTGAAATCTTAAGGAGAGAAGGGTATATTTGTAGGGTACAACAAGACCTCAAAGGTTTGCAGGATCTTCATACCAACATAGAGGAAGATATTTGTGAGCAGAGATGTTAAGTTCAAGTAGAAATTCGCATATAAGAGATCTCAGGAGTTATCAACAATGACAGAGGATCAGGAGCAACATGATCCAAACGATGAGCACCAATCACCACCTCAAACTTCAGGTGGGGAGGAGGAGTTAGCGCCTTCTAGTCATGTCAGGAGACCCAGGTGGCTATTACAGACTTTGAGGGATGCTAGCGAGGCTCCTAGGAGTGTAGTCATAGAGCGCATGCCTCCAAGGAAGTTTCTAAACTATATGTCTCTTATGAGTAGCATCATTGATGTTGAGCCTTCCAGTTTTGAGGAAGCCACAGATCAATAGGTTTGGTGGGATGCCATGGTATAGGAGTATACCTATATTATGAGGAATAATGTTTGGGACATAGTGTCGAGACTGGAGGGGAAGTCAGTTGTGAGTTCCAGGTGGCTCTACAAGATCAAGCATGTTGCAGATGGTAGCATTGAGAATTTCATGGTGAGGTTTGTGGCGAGAGGGTTCTCCCAGAAAGAGGGAGTGGACTATGAGGAGACATTTGCTCCAGTAGTTAGGTATGCTTCTATTTGAGTTATTATTTCTATTGCTTCAATTATGAGGTGGAGGATTCATCAAATGGATGTGAATACAACTTTACTCAACAAGATCATTAAGGAGGAAGTATACATAGATAAACCTGAGGGCTTTGAGGTACATGGGAGGGATTCCCACGTGTGTAGGTGTTGATCCATATGTTTTATCAATATAACACTTTTCATTCTAGGCACTCTTAGGATTTCCCTTACACTTTTTCTTGCTTATTTTCATTACATTTCTTTTCCCGTATCAGAAATTTCCAAGCACTTAGTCATGTTTCGAATGATGCAGAGTGTCTCAAATCTGCATGTCTGTAAGTCCTTCATAGCATCGATCTGCTTTCCCACTATTGGCACTTCTTATCTTTTACCATCAACTACCTTTTAATTCACTTTCATCTTTTATACTTAGTTGTTTTTCGAAAATGCAGATGCAGAGCTGCATAACAATTATTAAACTTTTTTTAATTGCCCAAGTCCGCAACCCTGCACTCACCAAAACACTTTACTCTTTTTTCCTTTTCCATTTCCTTTCGGTACTTATTCAAATTCAAGCAATGCGGATGGGGAGCTACATACCATCCCTCAACTCTTTCGTAGGTCTTTGGGTCTGTAGGTCCACATTCACTTTTCACCTTTTTTTTTCATACTTAACCATATTTATTCTTTTGGAGCAAACCTCCTTACTCTTCCTCATATCCATGTTCATAAAACTGCATCTCTCTTAACACTTAACCATATTCACGATCCCATTGCGGACCTTGTCACCCTTTTTCGAAGATGTGTTCACAAACATTTAGGTCTGCAACCCCGCAACTCTACATTTTCGTGTCACACATTTTGCACTTCCCATACATCATTTTGCACCTTCAAACTTAACATTTTTTGTCCATCATAACATCACATCACCACTTCCCATCATATTTATTACCCCTTCCACATCATCTGCCACTCATAAAAGCATAATGTCATTATTAATGCATTATACATCAAGTAAGGGTCACAATAAATCCAAATCACATGAAAATTGATGACATTTAAAGCATGATCTATGATTGATTGAGTTACCAAGGCAGTGCGTGGTAGAATTTAATAAAATAAAAATGCCAACCTGTAAGTATCGATAGTAGCGCCACCTTTGTAAAAAGAAAAAAAGATGTCAACTAAGAAGAAGGAAATGTTTTGTGGAGATACATTGAACACACTGAATCGTGAAGATCAACAGTTCTAGTGGTCCAAGGCATATAAGTACTACAAGTTTCTTTATCCAGCCGAGAAGAAAACGAACCTAATCTAAACTTCAGGAATAGCATTAGCAGGATGTGTTATGGAGGTAACTGACATGAAAGAGATTGTTCAATGGTGCACAGATAAATTCGTTTATGAACGAAGAATAATTCAAATGCAAGGTCATCAACCCATTTCTCTAGCTCCTTCAACATTCTCTAAAATGCTACGACTCCCCACACCAACTATGTGGTTCAAGAGCGAGGAAGATAATGAATTTCTGAAGCAGCACAAGGGAGGAAACATATTTTTGAGCAACTACTTGAAAGATCCAACCTGTAACCCTGGTACTTCAAGAATTGAAGTAAATTCGCCAAAACACCTATTCACGGAATTTGCTTGGCTATTTGCCTGCATTCTCGGTTTGGAATCTATTATGTTTGTATCAAGAAATGTTATAAATGTTATGCATTATGCCCTGCACGAAAAAGTTGCCATCGATTGGGGTTATCTCATCTCAAGTGAAATCTCCTTCCAACTAAATAACCTAAAAAAGACTCAGAAGTTCTATATGACTTCTTACCTCATTTTCGCCATTACTTATGCCCATGTTTTTAAAGATTTGCTAGGGGCAAAACATGTTGATTTTAAGTTGGAAGCAATCTATGCATGGTATTCAATTTTGTAGAAGCACAAAGCCAAATACAATTTCTACCCAGTTCACAACAATTTCATATCAAAATTCAAAAAATTAATTTTTGGACAGAGTACATCAAGGTTATCCTTGGAAGCAACCGTCTTTCTCTCTGGAAAAGGGGTTTATGAGTTGTCTGAAAAATTCACTGTAATTAGAATATTTGGCAGTAAGGAGAAGCCTTTCCCTTTACCATTCTATACATCAGATAACTCTTTGTTGGAGAAGTATGTAGGCAATGCAAGACTTGGGCTCACTTCTTCCATGACAAGAGGAAAAGACAATTTATACCACTACCATGGAAAATTGGGAATTGCATTGTTAAACACATAACTCACCTTATTGAATTGGCGGGACATCACAAACATATTGGTTTGAAGGAAGCAAAATTTATTGAAGGTTTTGATCCAAACAACAAATTTACTACACATATGTAGTTAGTTGGGTACTCTTCACACTTCATCAGAATTGAACAATTTCAAGAGGGTGGCGGAAATAACTTGGATCTCCACGAATTAGCGGCCTACCAAATTTCAAATGACACAAGAGAAGTAAATAGTACAAATGAAGGACACAAACAACATGACAAAGAAACAACAAATCAAAACCTCAATTCACCAACAACATCTCAACGAAGTACTCCATCAAGAATGAAGTGTAGAACCAGTGGAATGGATATTAGGAAAACATTAGTTGGAAGCTCAAATGACGGTGGAGATAAAGACCCACCAAGGAAAAGTCTTAAGAAAACACATATCACATACACTCTAGTAAAAAGAAAAAGAAATATATCATCAGTGGAAATAAATGCGCTAGAATCCCAGGAAAGTCCCCATGCAATGGACATGGACGAGCTCATTGAATGATCTAGGTGGATATTGGTGGCCACCCACCTATTCCAACTGGCTCCTCTTGACAGTTTTTAGTTCAACACGTTCTTCTGTACTTCTTTGTAATTCTGGGTTCTACACTTTTGTGGCTGTCTGAAGCCCTACACATCTTCCAGGTGGATACTGGTGGCCTCCCACTTAATTCAACTGCCTTATTTTGTATGTTTTCATGTCAGCACATCTTGTTGTACTTCCAGGGCCGTTTTGGCGCCCTAAACAATGGTTTTTTTGGATCGCCACATTCAAATTGTAGACAGTCACAATTTAATGAAGTAATGTGTATTTCTCGAAAAGACCTTTCCAACGGGCTATCACATGCCTGAAACAGAGGTCGTATGCAAAAGTTACAACCCCGGGAACTTGAGGTACTAACTTATCCATAGGGGCCCACATAACTTTTGGCGTTTCATCTCCTAGGGTTAGGTTTTTGGATGCCTAGGGTTTTGGCATTCATGAGTAATGTTAAAAAGGCCTCTGGAGCCTCATTGTAATCATTTTGCTAAGACGAATGCGCGTAGCAGCCACATCTCTTCTCAGAGATAGCTACCATCATTAGAGCAAGTGTTTTAGTTCTGTAGTTTTACAATTTCAGCCTATTTCATTTATTCAGTAGAAGATATTGTTCATTGGATATTTGTGTTGTTCTTCATATCTTTGTGTTTATTGTATTCATTTTGTTAATCAGTTCGTTCCGTTCCTAAATCTGGATCAGTGGTATCAGAGCGGTATGCTCTTCATTTATTTTTCTTTGTGCATGTCCTCGACAAGATCTGGGTACAAGAAGTTGGGACTCGAACCAGTCGATCCATTGCAAGTTGGACCATGCCAAGCCTGACAACAACCCATGGGAGACGAAAAGAAAGACGATGGAGCAGGAGATCCTTTTAAAATGTTGCTCGAGGAATCCCTTGTGCGACAAAGGAACAAAATGATGGGCAACTTTGCGCAGATCCTTCGACGGCTGCCCACAGGAGAAGCATCTTCATCAAGCGGCCATGCACCCCCCTTCAAGGTACATGTAAATTTTGATATTCCATTATTTGAAGAACTGATCGATGTGACTGTTGTAGATAAATGGTTGAATCTACTCGAAGGGTATTTTTTGATCCACAATTTTTCCGATAGGGAAAAGATTACTTTTGCACTCCTCAAGGTTATCCCTCATGTTAAGGACTAGTGGGACACTTACTCTGAGCAAAGGGCCATAGAGGAATCTTCAATATTTGTGGTTTACCCTACATGGGATTCCTTTCGGGATGCCATTAGAGAACAATACTACCCCGTTTGAAGCAACGAGGACCAGTACACATTGGGACCACCCTATGTCAAGAAAGGGACCAAACAATACCAGATTTCACCAATGTTTTCCATACCCTGTTCACCAAATTGGGTATCAAAGACTCTAAGCGACATCTGGTGCTCAAATATCATGGATGTTTGCATAGATGCATTAAAAAAGAAATGGAGTTTCTGGACATCGCCTCATTGGGTACGGCTTATAGATATGTTGTCAAGATTGAGCAAAAATTTAAGCAGAAGAGGTGAGAGTTTGGATTTGCAAACTCCTCACAGTCGAAGCAGGGCAAAGGCGGCCCCAACTCACACATTAAAAGATAGAGCATAGATGGCCACTCTCGGGACAACCAGTCAAAGCCGCAACACAATAAGGGCAATGAGAAGACGAAGAAGGACATGGGAAAATGGTGTGAATACCATAAAATCTCTTGACACAACAAGGAGGAATGTTGCTCCAAGCAGTCACTCATGGCCGAGCTGAAGGCTTTCGAGTCAGAGGTCGATTCTGACTCTGAATCAAATCTAGAAGGAGGGAAGAGGATTATCGATGTTGAACCTAGTGCCACTATCGCTAACACCAAAGTCCATCCAAGTGAACCAGAAGAACCAAAGGAAGGGGAACGCCTCTTTCATTCACAACTGTGGGTAAAGGGGGCTCCGCTTCATTTCATTTTCAATAGTGGTAGTCAGAAGAACCTAATCTCAGTAGAGGTCGTCAAGCAGCTGGACTTGTTGACGACATCACACCCGCAGACCTACACCATCGGTTGGCTTCGCCAAGGAAGAGATCTTTGTGTCATCCAATAATGTTGTCTACCCTATGACATCAAGCCTTTCAAAGACGAGGTATTGTGTGATATTGCACCCCTTGAAATTTCTGATGTTCTTTTAGGACAACCATATTCGTGGAAGTGTCATGTTGTGTATGAGTCTATACCCCACAGTGTTATTATTACTTTGGGTAGACAATTGTACAGGATACCAGAGGTAGCGTCGTCTATCATTATTTCACAGACCGGGAAGTTCATATTCTTTGTCATTTGTGCTCATAGTAAGCAAAAGGTCATCACCACATTTTTGGCCTCTACACAAAGCCTTTTATTTGCAGCAGAAAAAAGTGGATGGGATTGTGGAATAGTATAGAGACATCTTCTCCTCACCCACTGGGGTACCGACGCACTTCCAAGTCATGCATCTAATTGATCTAACCCCTGGTGCACCTCTGCCTAACTGACCAATCTATCATCGCTTGCTGATGGAAAAAGACGAAATCAAACATCAGATCCAAGAGCTTCTTCAAAAAGGGCACATCAGACCTAGCTCCTCCCCTTGCAGAAGCCCGATTGTATTGGCGCAGAAGAAGGATGGGACCTAGCAACTCTGCATTGATTACAAAGAATTAAACAAAATCATAGTTAGGAACCGGTACCGAATTCCCATGATTGATGACCTTCTTGACCAACTCAAGGGGGAAAAGTTCTTCAACAATATTGACCTAAAATTTGGCTACCACTAGGTTCCCATCGAACCAACTAATGTATGGAAGACAACTTTCAAATATAAAGAAGGTCTCTTCGACTGGTTGGTCATGCCCTTTGGCCTAACAAATGCACCAACCACTTTCATGAGGTTGATGGATGATGTATTGAGACCCTTCACCAACTCTTTTGTGGTGGTATATTTGGATGACATCCTCATCTTCAATAGAACATGGGAGGAGCACATGCGGCATATTCGACAGGTTTTGAGCACTGTGCGGCAGCACAAGCTATATGCCAACTTGGAAAAATGTTCCTTTAGCATGATCATGGTCCAATACTTGGGCTACATTGTTGATGAGCAAGGGGTACATGTTGATCCCGCTAAGATCCAAGTCATCCATGACTGCCACCCCCGACCACACTAACCGAGCTTTAGAGTTTCTTAGGACTGGCCAACTTCTACCGACGGTTCGTGTTGGGATTCTCCTATATTGCATGGGCCCTCAGCCATGTGACCAAGGGCAGTGGCAGGGAAAATTTTGTGTGGGGGAAGGAACAACAACGAGCATTTGATTATCTGAAGCATCGCTTGTGCTCAGATCCTATACTCTCCTTGCCCGATTTGCAACAACCATTCGAGATTGATATTGATGCATCAGACTGTGTTGTCGACGCAATTCTCACTCAACAAAGTCATACGGTGGCATACCATAGTGAGACACTCTCAGATAGTGTCCAAAAATACCCCACCCATGACAAAGAAATGTATTCCAATGTACAATCCAGTCATCAATGGAAACATTACATTCTGGTAAAGGAGACGATCATCCACACTGATCACAAGCCTCTGCAGTTCATACAAACACAGAGGAAGTTGCAGAACGACCACCATCAGAAGTGGTCCACCTACTTGCAACAGTTCCATCTCAACATCAAGTATAAGACAGGGAGCACAAATCATGTTGTTGATTGCCTCAGTCGACCTCCCATGGATGCACTCACCATTGTGCTCCATTCCTATGGACATGAGGCATCTGAGTGACCCCAACTTTATCAACAAGATCCAGACTTCGCCACCACCTATTAGCTCTTGGGTATAGGCGTGTCTGTCACCGATTTTCACATTCAGGACGGGTTGTTATTCCATCTGGGCCATCTTTGTGTTCCTGCAAACGAGTGTGCAAAGTTGATTTGGGAAGCCCGCTACAGTCGGATGACAGGACATTTTGGTGTGGAGAAAACTGTGGTCGTTCTCCAGAAACATTTTTATTGGCCAAAACTTCGACATGACGTCAACAAGTATATCAGATCTTGCATTGCCTTTGCCATTGCCAAGCCAACCATCAAGAAACAAGGCTTATACAACCCTCTTACTACCCCCGAGAAGCCTTTGTAATCCATTTGGATGGATTACATGTCTGGCCTCCTGTCCACCAAGTAAAGCAATGATTGTTTATTTGTGGTCGTTGATCGATTTTCGAAGATGGTCATCCTCACATCCTGCAAGAAGAACATCATAGCGGTAGATACTGCCAAGCTCTTCTTCAAATGAGTGTGGGTCTGTGGGTCCATTTTGGGATACCACAGACCATCATATTCGACCAGGACATCAGGTTCCTCAGCACATTTTGGTCGAGTCTCTGGTCACTGTTGGAAACCAAGCTCACTAAATCCACTACTTTCCACCCCCAAACAGACGACCAAACATAGGTCGTCAATCGAATGATTGTTCACATCATGCTCTTGTACAAATCTAAGCATGTGCATACATGGGATGAGAGTCTCCCCTATGTTCAACACAGTTACAACAAGGCTCTCCATAGCTCCACCAACCATAGCCCATTTCAGGTGGGACTGGGATTCCAACCCTTGGGTCCCATTGATGTTGCACTACCTTTTGCAACCACACAGACATACTCTTCCCATGTTCAGTTTGAGACCGACAAAGCCACCAGACTCATTGAGTGGATTCAACACATCCACCAACATGTCCATGAGATTTCGCAAAAAGCCAATGCTAAGTACAAGCAACACCATGATCAACATAGAGTACCGCACCAGTTTCAGGTTGGAGACAAGGTCTTGTTGCATTTGCAGAAGGAGTGTCTTACAGAGCCCCATCGGAAGCTCCGGCCACTTCGCTATGGGCCTTACATAATCACCAAGGATGTGGGTAGCAATGCATTTGAGCTCGACACTCCACCCTTCCTTGGCTTGCACCTCCTTCGGCCATATTTTCCACCATTATTGGACACCTCAGAGATCATAGAACAACTAACACTGACAGAGCTCAACCATGACTACATGGAACATGCATCCACTGATCAGATAGTGGAAACACAGGTCAAGGGCACTCGCCAGCAAAGGATCCAACTTTATCAAGTTGTCAAGGCAGGGAAACTCCTCCACCAAGGAAAGTGGCTCACCCGAGGCCAACTTTAACAGAAGTTTCCTCGCCTTATGGAGGAACTCAATGCAATGGATACCATTGCTTCCTAAGGGGGGAGGACTGATCCAGGTGGATACTGGTGGCCACCCACCTATTCCAACTGGCTCCTCTTGACATTTTTTAGTTCAACATGTTCTTCTGTACTTCTTTGTAATTGTGGGTTCTACACTTCCGAGGCTGTCTGACGTCCCACACATCTTCCAGGTGGATACTGGTGGCCTCCCACTTAATCCAACTGGATTATTTTGTATGTTTTCATGTCAACACATCTTGTTGTACTTCCAGGACCGTTTTGGGACCCTAAACATTGTTTTTTTGACTCACCACAGTCAAACTGTAGACAAAGTTTAAATTTGATGGCGTAATGTGTAGTTCTTGAAAAGACCTTTCCAACAGGCTATCACGCACCTAAAACGGAGGTCGTATGAAAAAGTTATGACGCCAGGAAGTTGAGGTACCAACTTACCCATAGGGGCCCACATAACTTTTGGTGTTTCATCTCCTAAGGCTAGGTTTTTGGATGTCTAAAGTTTTGGCAATCACGAGTAATGTTAAAAAGGCCTCTAGATCCTCGTTGTAATCATTCTGCTTAGACGGATGCATGTAGCAGCCACATATCTTCTCAGAGATAGCTACCACCATTCGAGCAAGTGTTTCAATTCTGCAGTTTTACAGTTTCAGCGTATTTCATCTATTCAATAGAATATATTATTAACTGGATATATGTGTTGTTCTTCATACTCTGTGTTTATTGTATTCAATCTGTTAATTAGTTTGTTCTGCTCCTAAATCCAGATCATTGAAGAACTCGACTAGTTTGCGCAGAGGTTGTTAGAAATGAGAGAAATTGTTGATGCTATGATAACCCATGATCCTAAAAAATTCAAGGAGGAATCTGTCACTCTGCACCACACGACATACAATCGTGAAACTAATAAACTATTTTTGGGAAAAGTTAATACCAAAAATAAAAATAAAAGTTATTAGAACAATGAAAATATTCAATTGACTTAGACGAGGTAGCACCATCCAAAATTGCAGACTTTCATGAAGCTACTGGAGATGCATTAAGACAGTCAGTTGATAAGATGGAAAAAGAGAATTCAGAGTTAAAGAAAAGGATAAAAGAGTCAGAATTTGCTTTGGTGCCAAGACCATTATTTCTAGAACGTTTGAGTTCTATTCAACCGACACTTAAGTTGGAGGATATCCCAGAAAGTAGTGCAAAATACAAAGGCTCATCAAGTTTATTGCAGGTTGTAAGAAAATATGTTGATGATGCCATACAAAAAAGGATTGATACAATTCAAGATATTTGGGAGCTTACCCAAAGTATTTCTATCTTTTCCTCTATAAACATAATTTCAAAGAATACTTGCAAAAGGATTTGGAAAATGACGAAGGATTTTTTAAGGAAGTTGTAAACACATTTTCAGCCAAAGTCTCAAGCTTAAATGAAGCCCGAAGGAAGGAACAAAAACTCCCCTTGACTTACCGTATGAAGCAGATTAATGCATGCTAGATAAGGAGAATTAAAGATTGAAGAGAAATGATAAATGAAACTGTGTCCCTAAGGAATAAAAAGAGTGATTTATTTCTTAAACTTGTTAGTCTTACTAAAGAATTAGAGGGTCCCAAATTATTGATGGATACCATGATCATAACCAAAGAATATTTAATGGGACATCGTAATGCAGTAAAAGTTGCTTGTGCTAAAGTATTTACCAAAACTATAGATTTTTTTGAAGAAGAGTTTGAAAAATGGTTAGTTCGGTATATCAACAGGAATGATGAGGTGGATGACACATTGCATCAATCAGAGCTAGATATGAGGGGATTAGAAAATCAGTTATTTGAAACTAAAACTAAACATGTAATTATTGCGGTGCTATTAAGAGAGTACATTGAGGAATGGTTGAAAAAGGCATTAATCAAAATGATAGAACCAGAATGTAATACCCCAAGGACGAGCCTCGATTGTATTTATAAATTGTAAACATGTTTTGTAGGCTGGTGTGTCGAGTGTTGATAAGCTGGTGAGCTTATGTGTTTATTAGGCAGGAGAGCCTAAGTGTTAAAGGCCAATAACCTAATTTTGTATATGTAATTATGCAGATCATTAATAAAATATAAACATCATTGCGTGCAGACCGATCACGAAGAAAGAGTGATGGGGGACTAAGCTTCCACAAGGTTGGGTAAGGAAGAAGGCTAAGTGTGTGGGCCTAGGGGCTAAGATAGGGGGCTTACCTCTAAAGGAATAATATTTATTATTAATTCCTGAAGGCTAAAGTGGACATGCTGAGTGTTGAGTGTTTTTATCCTAAGTCCTGGAAGAGGCAACATGTGCAAAAGGAAACACATGCATCTCTAGGAAGACAAGTGTAGACCTGGGCGCATGCAGTTAAAACTGATGAGTTAGTCATGTTGGGGGTCATTCTATCATCCTCCGCCTGAGTTCGCGGGGATGCCTGTCTAAACCCTTTTTGCCTCTGCGTCTGCATTTTCTTACTCGCGCATAGGGAAGGCAACCCTCATGGGAAGGTTGTTCATTCACTTACCATTTGCCATCCTCTATGAATTGGTTAGAGTCTCTGTGAGTACCCTCTGTATACCCTCACGCATTTCTGAAAACCAGAACCGTGAAGTGGACCGGTGTATTCCCGTGAATCACGTGGCCTCTGTATTTGACCTTTGCAATATTCACGCACGCACATGAGACTCGAAATTCATGAACTGTTATGTGTCTTCTGAGGAACCCGACACCTGAGTAATCCCCTTAGCTATGTCGTGTCTTAGCGTGGGTTGTTGCTGCTTGCGGTGCCATGCCCATTTGTTGTTGCTATTGTCATCCATGTGTGAATGAGTGTTGAACCGTTACTGTTGTCCTCACCTGGTTGGAGCTGAGTCAAGGAGTGTGCTGAAGAAGCAGGTTGTCAGGCCCGTGGTAGAAGAGGCAAGTTGTCAGGCCTGTGAGCAGCTCTCTCTAGGCGAAAGAGTCTGGGAAGTGGTTTTCTCCCAGAGAGAGTCCAGCAGCAGCTACGGAGCTCTGAGATTTCTTGATCCGTCCTGTTGTCGAGACCCAGAGAGGGAGGTGAAGCAACCAATGGACTGTTCTTGTGAAGGTGTATACTCCCGGGTGGAACAGGCATGTGGGCAATGAGAGTCCGTGAGTAGTGGGCATAAGAAGGCTCCCGGAGATAATCCTTTCGGTTGCTCTGTGCAGTTTTCCTGTAACCTCAGCCTAGTCTAGGATTCCCTTGCCCTGGGTGGAGCTTGGTCCCAGATCGGGGGTGACCCACTCCTGAGCATGATGAGCAGCGTGGTCTATGGTTGGGAGGTTCATGGAAGGTCTGCACGTAGTTGGTAGATTTACTCTAGCTAAAAGATAAGTATCAGTCTGTGCTTAATTTATACGTTATGCATGTTTGTGCTACTGATGCTTGAATGTTATCATGTGTTCCGTTGAATGTATGAATTATTGTTAATTCCATTAATTATGTATGTTAACAGTAATTATGTGTTTACTCTGTATTGTTTGGTTAAATATGCATATTAAATATATATGTATGAGAATGTTTTGTGTAGTAGCGTTGCCCGACAGTGGGGTTGATGGTTGGGGACGTTACAAATTGGTATCAAAACATGGTTTCAACACTGAGCCTGGATGGGTTATGTTAGTGGTAGTTGAAGAAAAAGTTTCGGAAAATAATTGTTGTCGGAATGGACAAAATTCAAGTTCAGAGCCAAGGTTTCAAACATTGATCTTGAATGGGCTGGACAAGTGGTCATTTGACTCAAGGTTCAGGTGGAAATTGTGTCTGGAGGACCAGTTTCAAACCTTAGAACCTTCCTGAGTGCCAATAAGTTACCTTGGTCATGTTACGAAGCTTAGGAGGAGTAGCAGTGTCGTAAAACCATGACATAAGTGATATTGGGCCGCAGAGTAATGTGGACCTTAGGATCTGTTCGGGAGAAGGAAAATCCTTCACGACCGTCAGATCTGGTAATGTTGCGAGGTAGTTAGCTGTGAATTCCTTTGGAAATCCCCAGAGTAATAGAGTTTGTTCTGCATCATAGGATCTATTCAGAAGGAAGGGAAATCCTTTACGACCGTCAGATCTGGAGAAGGTGTAGAAGGGTTAACCCATAAGCCCTTTGGACTTCGCGACTTCAGTGAAGTCTGATGCCAGAAATAAGAGAAAGCCTGAAGCTCGAACCTCCGAAGCCCCGAAGTGGATCTACACCGTAGATCTAGGGAGACGAGCTCGACCGTTGGATTAACCAATGTCAAAAGGTCAAACGTGGTTGTGAAGGGCGAAAGCTCCCGAAGAGCCGAAGTAGTGAGTCATGATGATGTCACTTGGATTAACATGGACACATGGGTTGTGTGCCATGTATAAGTGGGTTCCAAACCCGTGGAAGATTGAAATGCCATATGGAACGTGACGTGTGACACGCATCTGATTGGGCCACGAGTCAGGCGCTAGTATTCCGCCACGTGACATTCCATACGAGCATCATTAGTGGGACCTGAGGTTGCATAACGAAGTTAAAGGTTGGAGGACCCACACTAGCGTTGATCACAATACATCAAGATCGACGGCCAGAAGGCATTGTGGGGACCCAATTTGCACAGAAGTTAATTATCCAAGGCGGTCCCGCAATCCAAACCGTGGTTTCATCGAGGGGTTACGTGTCAGCGTCAGAAGAATTGCAAGATGAAAGGTGGGTTACTCAAAACCATCGAGGCATGTCCCCACAATTAGAAAACGTTAAGTGATGTAATGTAACGACGTCACCAAGGATGATTGGGAATGTTCATAGATTAACATTTCGGATGTGTGGATGCGAGATCCTACGAAGCTCCAAAGTCCCGAAGACCTTAAGACCCAGAACTCAGACACCTGAGGTTCCATAGTAAGTGTCAGTCATTGGATGCTGGGTAGATATGGACTGTTGATCCACTCTACTTCACGAGTTCGGTAATCTGAACTCCGAGAGATTGTTGTGTGGTGCTTGGAAATCTTACGAAGTCGAAGGCCTGAGTTAGCATATACTGATCTAGTGCTTGGTCACGACCCGTGATCGCATGGGTTGGGGATTGAGAGAAAGGGGCTAGTGCCCAAAAATGATTACAGAGCACAGAAGAGCTCGGAAAGAAAATGAAATCTGAACGTTTTCTTAAATCAAATTGCTTTGAATGCGTAAACTGGTGAAGTATTGAATAAGTTTCAATTGTTTCTTTTCTTTGAGTTTTCGAGTGCAAGCAATGCATATTGTTCGCAAGGAGTGCGTTGACAGAGGTAAGTTAACCTCAGAGAAGCTCAAGAGAGATATCGTTGAACCTTCATCAACGGAGGTGCAATTAGTGCACACGAAGAACTCTGTGTTGACTTCAGAGAGAGATAGAGTCATTGAGAACTCTATAGGGCTCTGTCAGGTGAGCATCGAGCGAGTGCAAGTGTGCTCAGAGAGAACTCTTTGTCAAGTTCAGGGAGAAGAGTATCAGAGGAAGATACTCACAGAGCTATTGAACACTCTGTAGAAAATGCTCAGCAAGGTGTGCTCTGAGCAGAAGGTTGCTAGAAGGGCACAAAGTTTTCCTTTGAAAGGAAACATAAGGGTTGAGACCCTTAGGAAACTGAGTAAATCTAAAAGCTCAGAAGAGATAACGCAAGAAGTGTGTGGGAGACAGACTCATTCTAAGTCCTAAAGCTCAGAAGAGATAACGCTTATGAGAGCGAAGACGAGATCCAGGAGGCAGAATCGTAGGAGAAAGGTCAAAGGTCGAAGCCTTTGAACACTGACAAAATATTCCAAGGCAGAAGAAGTCAAAAGCTCAGAAGGAGGAGCGACAACAACCGTCAGATCGGTTGTGAAGAAGAAGTCTGGACTGTCAGATCCATAAGGGCATGTGGCGACAGATCGTGAACTCCGGGTGAAAACATTCTGGGAGAAAGCGAAGGATGAAAGTTTGAAATCGTCGAAGCCTGAACAACTGAAGTAAATCTTGGTCGTTGATTTGAAAGTGGACGCGTGGTGCCAGATCTGGAACTCTGGGTATGGAGCACTTCGAAGGAAAGCAGAGGATGAAATCGTCGAAGTCCCGAAGGAGATCTCGATCGTTGATCGAGGAGGAGGTCAAAGGACCGTTGATTTGGTCTTGGTCAGAAAGAGTCGAAGTCCTGAAGAGAATCAGGGCCATGGATTTGGAGAGGACGCGTGGCAGAAGATCTGTCACTCTGGGGAAATTCACTCCAGAGATTTGTGTGTGTGGAGACGTGAGAACTCCTGAAGGTTGGAGAGTCGTAGTTCATCAGAACTGTCCGATTGTTGAGGACGAGTGTCATTATATCTTCCACTCCGAAAGATTGTCATATGGGGAAAAGCAGATAGTTGAGAGTTGAAACTCCCGAGGGCCAGAGAGCCGGAATCAACCGTAGTCGTTGATTTGGAAGGGAGCTACGTGTCGACAGATCGTGTAGATCTGGGATCATGTGTGGAAGGAGGAAAGAAGGTAAAAAAAGGGGAGGTAGATAGCAGTCGTTGATCGCGGATCATCGCCAAGGGATTGGAGATCGATGAACGAGCTGGATTGGGGGGCCAAAACTTGCTCAGATGTTAATAATCTGAGAGCGGGCCGTAATTTATACCATGGTTTTAACAAAGTGATGCGTGGCAGCTGGAGGTGAATTGCGGGGCGAAAAGAAGGTTGGTCTAAAACCATTGTTACCCAAGCTCGCAATCACATTTTTCCATGAGGTCATAGCCCAGGGCCATATGAAGGAAAGGGATAATGAAAAAGGTGCTAGCGCCTGAAACTTTGAGTTTTGGCAATGCATAGGAATAAGCCCGCGGGTCTGTCAGGACCTACACCTAAAGAGGGGAAGGGGACTTGTGTAAGATTAATAGGGGTCTAGCAAAGGCCCGAAGAGTCAATCCAACTCAGCATTTGGAAAGATCCTTTGACCGGGAGGTCAACAGACCCCACTGAGGTAGGGGCATTGCGTCGAAAGTGCTCAGGGAAGAAGTAGTCATGTACACTGACTACAATGAGAGCACAAGAAGATTCTGGAATCCGAGAAGAATTGAAGACTTCTGGGTTCAACAAGGAAAAGTTGTATAGGGAGAAGGAAGTTGCTGCAATTTCTGTGGCAGCAAGTATGTTATGACTTTTTGAGTCAGCCAGAGGAAAGAATGCTTGCATGTTTGCAAGTGTTGTTGGTGATGTTGTTGCATAAGGAAGGAAGCCACATAGAGTTGAAGTGTTGGTTATGAGTTTGATAAAAGAAGCATGAAAGCTTATACTGCCATCAGACTTTCAGGTAGTATAAAATTTATTAATGGCAGTCATGTAGGTATGAGTTTTACTACTCTTTTTGCATAATTGCTGAAAGGAAATTTAGGTAAGAATTTCCTCAGCCAGAGTTATTTTTATAAAATCACAGGATTATATTATTGAGTGCATACCACTGGATGTGGTAAAGGCTGGAGGCTTGTATTAATTCAAATCTTTTTAGCTTATGAACACACACAATGACATACTATAATGTCATGTTAATTTGGTTGTGGGGTAACAACCAAAGATTTAAAAGATAATAACTTGTTGTAGGAATGAATGCCAGTAAGCTAGTCATGTATGAGACCAGGACCTAGTTGGATATGGAAAGGTTATGAGCCACACAGGTACTAAAAGCTTCCTACCTTTAAATAAAACTTGGGTTGCAACCTTTTTGCTAACACTAATGAACACCACATAATTATATTCTTGGTGTAGTGTTCGGGTTGAAAAGGAAGGCATCCAATTAATTGGGAAGACAATAGGAAGTGTGTGGAGAATGTGTCAACATATAGGCCATAATTCCAACTCATGGATGGTGAGATACCTGACTGAGATAAAGAGCATCATTTAATTCAATGCAAGGTGCACTGAATAAGTATGCATTGAGAATTGCACTCATGCATAGTAATTGACATAGTTGTATACTAAATGCAATGGTTGAATGTGTTTTGTAAGTACATGCATATATATTATTGCATGGAAATAATTGTTACTAACACCTGAAATGTTGTTAACTCATGAAGTTGAGGACATTTCAGGGAGGTTTTAGACATTGCAACAGGAAAGTTGCAAGTCAAGTAGTCATGTGAGCATTGACTACAGGAAATTTTCTGGTTCAAAAAAAAGAAGTAAATAACTTACTGTTATTAATTAGGAACATGCATATGCATAGAATGACGAGTCATTCTATTTTATTAAATTGTTTGGTAATTATGATTGAATTGCTTGATGCAGGAAATTCTTAGATCACTGCATAATATTTTATACATATTGCAATGGAATTATAATGTACATGAAATACTGACAATTGTTGGCAGTATGCAAGATGAAACCTTGCAGGAAAATGGTATGCAGTTTGGTGCCTGTGGAAAACCACACAGATGGTTGCATTCATAATATGGCAACAACCAAGATGAATTATGAAATAGAATTTCATGTTTTGGGGAAAAGATGAATTCCCTTTGAACTAAGTTGGAGTTCCTAAATGAATTCTTTCATGTTTTCTCATGATAATTGCATGTGGGCGATGCAGATGAGATGATGTTGATTAAAGAAGAATGTTGACTACAAAGAGTAGCTCGGGAAGATGTTGATTGGAAATATCTGAGGGCAGTTGGAACTCCGGGAGCCACGGTGTTCTGATACTTCCTAAGCCGACCTATTGTTGAAGCCCAAAGAAAGGGAGGTGTAGCAGCCGATGGACTGTGTGACAGTGAAGGTGCACACTCCTGGGGTGGGACAAGCATGTGGGGAAGAGAGATCGTTGGTTCGAGTGCTACTGAGGTTTGGTTGGTTGGGGTGTTGTTGAGGTTTGGTACCTTGACCTAGACCATGTTGATATGGTAGTATTCTCAATCAAAAGGTGGAGCAAGAAGGCGTCTTGCAAGTGCATCCTATGTGCATATTGGACCCGAAAGAGCAAACAGCTCCGGAATCGAGCCATAGGACTTGTAAAGGTCCAGTGGACCTGGTATGGTCCTGAGGATGCGACATGGGAGCATGGGGATGCTATGCGGGCAGAATACCCACATCTTTTTGAAGATTTTGGAAATTTTGTTGATGTTGTGTAAAGAGTTGCACTAAGGACAGGGCAAAAATAAGGGGAGGGGATTGTAATACCCCAAGGACAAGCCCCAGTTGTATTTATAAATTGTAAACATGTTTTGTAGGCTGGTGAGTCGAGTGTTGATAAGTTGGTGGGCTTATGTGTTTATTAGGCCGGAGAGCCTAAGTGTTAAAGGCCAAGAACCTAATTTTGTATATGTAATTATGCAGATCATTAATAAAATATAAACATCATTGTGTGCAGATTGACCACGAAGAAAGAGTGATGGGGGACTAAGCTTCCACAAGGTTGGGTAAGGGAGGAGGCTAAGTGTGTGGGCCTAGGGGCTAAGTTAGGGGGCTTACCTCTAAAGGAATAATATTTATTATTAATTCCTGAAGGCTAAAGTGGACATGTTGAGTGTTGAGTGTTTTTATCCTAAGTCCTGGGAGAGGCAACGTGGGCAAAAGGAAACACATGCAGCTCTAGGAAGACAAGTGTAGACCTAGCCACATGTAGTTAAAACTTATGAGTCAGCTATGTTGGGGGTCGTTATGTCATTCTGTCATCCTCTGCATGAGTTCATGGGGATGCCCATCTAAACCCATTTTGCCTCTGCGTCTTCATTTGCCTACCTGCGCACAGGGAAGGAAACCCTCGTGGGAAGGTTGTTCGTTCACTTACCATTTTCCATCCTCCGTGAATTGTGTAGAGTCTCCGCGAGTGCCCTCTGTATACCCTCACACAATTCTAGAAGCCACAACCGTGAAGCCTACCTGTGTATTCCCGTGAATCCCATGGCCTATGTATTCGACCTTTGCAATATTCACGCATGCACCTGAGACCCGAAATCCATGAACCGTTCTGTGTCTTCTGAGGAACCTGACACCTGAGTAATCGCCTTAGTTGTGTCGTGTCTTAGCGTGGGATGTTACTGCATGCGGTGCCATGCCCATATATTGTTGCTATTGTCATCCTTGTGTGAATGAGCGTTGAACCGTTGTTGTTGTCCTAACCTGGCTGGAGCTGAGTCGAGGAGTGTGCTGAAGAAGCGGGTTGTCAGGCCCGTGGTAGAAGAGGCAGGTTTTCAGGCCTGTGAGCAGCTCTCTCTAGGCGAGAGAGTCTGCTGGGAAGTGGTTTTCTCCCAGAGAGAGTCCAACACCAGCTATAGAGCTCTGAGAATTCCTGATTTAGCCTGTTGCCAAGACCCAGAAAGGGAGGTGAAGCAATTGATGGACTGTGCTTGTGAAGGTGTATACTCTCGAGTGGAACAAGCACATGGGGAATGAGAGTCTGTGAGTAGTGGGCGTAAGAAGGCTCTTGGAGAGAATACTTCTGGTTGCTCTGTGCAGTTTTCCTGTAACCTCATTCTAGTCTAGGATTCCCTTGCCATGGGTGGAGCTTGGTCCCAGCTCAGGGGTGACCCACTACCGAGTGTGATGAGCATCATGGTTTATGGCTGGGAAGTTCATGGAAGATATGCACATAATTGGTAGATTTACTCCAACTAAAAGATAAGTATCAATTTGTGCTTAATATATACGTTATACATGTTTGTACTACTGATGCTTGAATGTTATCATGTGTTTCGTTGAATGTATGAATTACTGTTAATTCCATTAATTATGTGTGTTAGCAGTGATTTTGTGTTTACTCTGTATTGTTTGGTTAAATATGCATATTAAATATATATGTATGAGAATGTTTCGCGTAGTAGCGTTGCTCGACAGTAGGGTTGATGGCCAGAGATGTTACACATAAAATCGAGGAAAAGCTACAACGGTTATGCCACCTCAACCACAATATGTACCTATAAAGGAGCCAACTGCAAGTAAGTGAAGGTTACGATATCTCTCCATCACAGTGAGTCAAACATTAACTTCACCCTTTCAGTTTTCCTTACGTCCATTTCTGCTACAATCATTTATCATCTTGCCTTTGTCTTCTCGATATTTGTGGGATTTGGGTTGATTCTTGGTTGCCCTTCTTTTATTTTCCAAGTCTTTTCACTTTATGGTTCATAGGAGCCCTATCTCGGTCCTCTTTGAAGGGTGAATGCATTTGTTTTTCTTTAAAGATATTTACCATTGTATTTAAAGACTCATTACTAATTTTGAAACTCCAAGAGAGCTACTTGGAATATTACATTACAATATTCTCAAAGACTTTGATCTGAAGTTTGAGTTTCCAAATGTTTTATCTAGCATAATCTTTTTGGCGCTTTATGGAATGATAATTTAAAGCTCTCTTCTAATTGCAATCCATTTTTTTGTTCTCCCTATTTGTGGATATTGTTCAATGTTATGATGAATGTTGTGATGGATATATCAATCCATTATATTATATGTGCCTCTTATCTATTTATGTTGTAAATATTGTACATATGAATTTCGTTTACAACATCTGGTCTCCAATCTCAGGTGTTGTTTTTCCTTGAGTGTGAATGTAAATATTAAGTCTCATCCTTCTCATAATTTTTTTTGTTTTGTTTATTTTCATGGAATTATAAGAACAAGAGGAACACCACCTCTCTAAAAACACAGGAGGATTCATATCCTCGTGAGGTTGATCTTTGATCGTGAAACAGTCTTTTAGATCAATAGTAGGCTTAAGAAATCCTTATACAGACTCAAACAGGCACCCATGCCGTGGTATTCCAGGATTGATGGATACTTGTAGAGTATGGGATTTACCAAGAGTGAGGTGGATCCTAACTTGTACTTCATACTTGTTCGGGCAGATGCACTCATCTTGGTTCTGTACGTACATGATTTGTTTCTCATAGTTGCAGAGGAGATTATTGTAGGGTGCAAAGCATATATGGCTACTGAGTTCGAGATGAAGGACATTGGCTTGATGCATTGTTTCTTCAGGTTAGAGGTATGGAAGGTATCAAGAGAGATCTTCTTTGGTCAAGGTAAGTATGCAGTGTCGATCTTGAGGATATTCAGGATGGAGGACTATAGACTGATGGCTACACCTATGGTTACCAATTTGAAGAAGTTTATCACTTCAGATTTAGAGTTAGTGGATCCCATGATATAGAGGCAATCAATAGCGTCCTTGATGTATTTGGTCAACAATAGGCTAGATATATGTTCTACTTTGAACACCTTGAGTTAGTTCATAGTGGAGCCAAGGCAGGTGCATTGGATAGCATTGAAGCCCGTGCTCAGGTACTTGAGAGGTACAATGGAGTATGGATTAAGGTATCTTGGAGGAGATGGATTGGATCTACAAGGATATACATAACTAGAATGGGCAGGGAGTGCAGTAGACAGAAAGAGCACTTCGGGGTGTTGCTTATGCTTGGGATTAGCAATGATTACATGGTTCAACATGAAGTAAACTTCTGTAGCACTCGATTCAATAGAGGCAGAGTATTTGGTGGTGAGTATGGCTAGCTGTGAAGCCATTTGGATTTGTAAATTAGTTACAAGTTTATTTGATCAAGAGTTGGAGACTATGGTGATATAATGTTATAATTAGAGTTGTATCAAACTCTCGGAGAATCCAGTATTCCATGACAGGTCCAAACATATTGAGATCATATATCACTTCATTCGAGATAAGATCTAGAAGGGAACAATGAAGCTTCAATATATTTCCATAGATGAGAAGGTTGCAAATATTATGACCAAACCCTTGGGTAAAGGGAAGTTTTTTTTCTTCAAAGACAAACTTACACAAACTTGGAGAGGTTAAGAATACCTTCCTCACGAAGAGAGAGTATTGATGTTTATAGCATCGAACATGTATTTCCACATAGGTTTAAGTGTCTAGACGTGTGGAAGTGATCCAAAGCCTTCTACCTTGAAACAATTAAATGAATGATTAAAGTAAAGTGCTTTTATTAATTAGTTGCGTTATATTTAAAGAAATGATTTAATTATCATTAGTGAATTAAATATTAGCCATTGATCTCAAGTGAGGTGAGAAGTAATCTCAGTCGTCAATCACTTTGGAGATTAGGGTTAGGTAATAACTCAAGATTATAAAAGCAAGGCTAGGGTAAAGAAGGAAGATTGATCGAGAAAGATTGATTTGACACAGAGAAAGTTGGATCACAAAAAACTATAATTCAAGGAGATCTTGGATAGGTGGTGAAGGACTTCCATATAGAGATAAGGTGAGGGAGAAGATAGAACATGGGCAGTTGCAATTGGGTTTCAGTCGATTGGAGCTGGAACAACAAGATCGTGTTGTATATAGTTCTATACAATGTTTGAGTATGTGTACGTGGCTATCACTAGATACAAATGTGTATATGCATGTTTTCTTAAGGAAAGGCGCGTACATCTTGGGAAGCATGAAAGTACAAGGTTGTACAATAATGCATGAGATTGCTAGGATTTGCAGGTATTGTTCATAGTTTTCTGTATTTCTTTAGGGGTCATTTTTCTAGGTACAAGAGCCCTCATAAGCTTTGAAGTTATTTGAATGATAAGCTTAGTTGATAGGAATAACATATTTGTGTATTGTTGATGAGATTTTTGGTTTCTAGTATTGCTTCCACTATCTTTATTTGAGTTGAATATCCCATCATGTGTATTATGTTTTGTGCGTTGCTAATTTGATTTACAACAAGGAAATCACTAGATAGCAAGATACCTAGGTACTAGAGTAAGGGAATTCAACATGGTATTAGAGCAATCGCTCTGAAAGAAAACTAGATCTTAGATCCATAATAGTTGATAACAGATCTATCGGATCTGCAAGGAGATCTTAGTAGATCCATAACCAACAGTCGGAAATCAAGGATCATATTTCAAGGAAACAACAATACTGAGGAAAAATTAGGGTTTTGCAGACATGCAAAGTTATACGCAAGTTACAAAAGGAACAATTGCATACATACACGGGTTTCTTTGAAGATAATCACATATATGCAGGTTGTTGTAAGAAAAGTCACATACATACGTGAGTTTTAGTGGCGACAGTCGCGTACAGGGGCAATGTCAACAACATGTTATTTCCAGGGCATTTTATTAAGTCTAAAGGATGACATCAACAAGTTTGAGAGTTGAAGACAAATTGTATTGAACATCCAACTTCTTATATTGGAAATAAGGAGTGACTTTGGTGTTAAAGGAGAATCACCTTTGGGAGTTAGTGGACGAAGTAGTTGCTCCACCAACAGATCCGACAACTTTGGCAACTCACGAGAAGAAGGAAATCAGTTGAGAGGGTTATCTTGGATTCAACGAAGGATCATCTAATTCCTCATATATCCGAGAAGAAGACAACCAAAGAGATGTTTGATGCCCTGGTAGGTTTATTCCATAGCACTAACATGATATGAATATGGTCTTGAAAAATAAACTTAGATCAATGGAGATGTCTAGATCTATTAATGTTACTAGCTATTTCATGAGGATTACATAGGTACGTGATCAGCTTGCAGCCACATGGGAGAAAATGGATGACGTAAATATCATGAATGTGGCATTGAATGTTTTTTCCAAGTCTTGGAACCATTTGTCAAGGGAGTCTATGCTCGGGAACATCTCCCAGATTGGCAGAGACTTTGGGATGATTACATCCAGGAAGAGACTCGAGAGGAGTCTAAGAGCGAAAAGTAGAGAAGTAGTGATGAGAACTTGGCCCTTTTCAGTAAGACAAGGAAGAGAAAAGGAAAGAGTTCCAACGAGAAGGGTACAATACAACAAATCCTCGTGATTAGCTTACTTTTTAGCTCCCTTTTTTTGCTTCCAATGTATGTTTTAATGTATTTTTCTCCATTTTTTTGCAAAAGTTGGTGTTATTTATTGGGATGGCACTATTTTCAAGTCCACTATTAATGCCCAATTTAGAGCCTGATTTATCACTTGCTTTAGTGCCTACTTTAGTGCCCAATTTTGCGCCCTATTTAGTGCCCAAGTTAGCGCCAAGTGTAGCTTCGAGTTTAGCTTCCACTGTAGCTTCTACTTTAGCTTCTTGGTTAACATCCAACTTAGCTTCCTTTTTAGCCTCATATTTGGCTTCCAATTTAACGCCAATTGTGCCTAAATAGTTAATTTGTTGAGTTGTTGGAGGTTAAGTGGATAGGGGCTTTAGGGATTTAGGGATTTGGGGTCTAGGGATTAAGGGTTAAGGGATTAGGGGTTACAGTTTAAGGGATTAAGGGTCAAGGGATAAGGGATTTGGAGCTTAGGGGTTAGGTAGTTTAATGGTTAATTGCTTGGGGGTTATATCTAGTCAAGGGATTAGTGACATCCATTGACCCCACACATAATATTTGAGATCGTCCATGTCTCATTGTAATCATTCGTTATTACCATATGTAGAATATTTGTCGGAACTCTCTTGAAATGTCATGGAACTTCCAATACACCCATCATAAATGTCTTTCACCGACCTTGCATAGTGAACAGTGAATGGGGGCAACGTTGAAATTTATTCAATCTGTGCCTGTATGCATCGAAATTTGACATGGTTAGACTAGACACATGCCTTGACGGTATGGGAGGGTTTCAAGACTCAAGGATGTAAGATGTACCCACATAATCTTTGAGATCGTCCATGTTTGCATCAACGTTCATATGGACGTCTCATTGTCATCATTCATCATTGCCATATGTAGAATATTTGTTGGAACTCTCTTGAAATGTCATGGAATTTCCAATACACCCATCACAAATGGCATCCATCAACCCCGCATAGTGAGCAGTGAATGGGGCCAACGTTGAAATTTCTTCAATTTGTGCATGTATGAGTCGAAATTTGACATGGTTAGACTAGACCCATGCCTTGACGGTATGGGAGGGTTTCAAGACTCAAGGATGTCTGATGTCCCCACATAATCTTTGAGATCATCCATGTTTGCATCAACGTTCATCATGCACGTCTCATTGTCATCATTTATCATTCCCTTCTATAGAATCTTTATCGGAACTCTCTTTAAATTTCATGGAACTTCCAATAAACCCATCACAAATGTATTCTACCGACCCCACATAGTGAGCAGTGAACGGGGCCAACCTTGAAATTTCTTCAATTTGTGCCTGTATGTATTGAAATTTGACATGGTTAGACTAGACATATGCCTTGATGGTATGGGAGTTTTTCAATACTTAAGGATGTCTGATGTCCCCACATAATATTTGAAATCGTCCATGTTTGCATCAACATTCATAATGGATGTCTCATTTTCATAATTTGTCAATGCAATCTATAAAATCTTTGTCATAACTCTCTTGAAATGTCATGGCACTTCCAATACACCCATCACAAATGTCATCCTACACCAACCTCACACAGTGAGCAGTGAATGGGGCCAACGTTGAAATTTCTTCAAACTTTGTATGTATGTGTCAAAATTTGACATGGTTAGACTATACACATGCCTTGACGGCATGGGATGGTTTCAGGACTCAAGGATGTCTGATGTCCCCACATAATATTTAAGATCATCCATGTTTGCATCAACTTTCATCATGCACGTTTCATTGTCATCATTCGTCATTTCCATCTATAGAATCTTTGTTGGAACTCTCTTGAAATGTCATGGAACTTCCAATACACCCATCACAAATGTCATCCACCAACCCCAAGTTGATTTTTCTATATGAAATGATATATGATCGATGAATTATTACAATGATGAGTGTTCCATTTATAAAGAACATATGGTGACCATATGTGAAGGGATGAGTCCCTTGGATAATAAATAACTATTTATTATTATTATTACTTATTAAATATATTATTTAATAATCAATAATTATATTATTAATTACTAATCTAGGAGAATGTCTTCTCAATGTTGTATAAACATCAACACTCCCTCTCAATGAGCGAGACATTCTGCATCATGCCAAGTTTGTCTCTGAAGTATACAAACTTCACCTTAAACTCATGACACATGTATATCAATCCTTGGAGATGTCTCTCTCCCACCCGAATCAAGGGGAAACTTCCCCTGCGACTCTCCCTTTGAGCCAACTGATTCTCTCTAAGATAAGGCTGACTTTGGGTCCGCATGTGATAGCGTCTAGCATCTTGAGTCTTTATCATTCCTTGTGAAATCACCATGACTAAGACAAACACCACACCGAGGTCGTTCACCACAAGTACACCCCTGTAAGTGAATGTCAGCCCAATGCTAACTGACACGCGGAAAGCACCTCGAGTCCATATTATTCTTTTTCATGATCAAGGAAGGACTACGCTTGGGCCCATTTACCACAAGTACACCTTTGTGATAAATTTATCATATCTCCCTCGGTCTGTAGCCCAATCTAAGAGAAGTTATGCCTGATATTGAAACATCATCACTCCCTCTTAGTTATGGAGGTATCTTTCCATGATGTCTTCATCTAGTAGTCAACTAACTAGTCTGTAATCAACTAGTAGCACACAAATACTACCATGCCATCGGTAGCTCAAATCATCCATCACAGTCTCTGTGATCAAGCAGCACAAAACTGCTCCAAGTGATCTGGTAGTCTCCATGAAAATCAACTAGTAGCATACAACTACTACAATGCCATCCAATAGAACACGACTGTGTTGCTCCATTATAGTGCACAACTATTGTCCAGTGGTACACAACCACTACTAGTAGCACACAACTATTGTCCAGTGACACACAGTCACTGCCAGTGGTACACAACCACTGTAGTAGCACACAACTATTTTCTAGAGAGACACAGTCTTCGCCAGTGGTACACAACCACCGTAGTAGCAAAAGGTCCGTCACACATGGCAATCCCATGTAGAATTCTATAGGCTACTCCCTTTAGAAATGCTAGGGTGAACTACCCATAGTGTGAGACGTCAAGGTCAAATCCCTTAACGTATCCTCATGTGTTTCCACAACGAACATGTCGTCATGTGCTCTCCACAAGGGACATTGGGCTGTAATCCCAAGCCCACTTATCCCTATCATACAAGTGTCCTCACAGATCAACTTAACTCAGTCACATAAGAGTACGATCTGGACTTCTATAGGCTACTCCCTCTATAAACACTAGGGTCAACTCCCCATTGTGTGTGACATCAAGGTTAACTCCCTTGACGTGTCCTCATGTGCTCTCCACAAGGGATGTGTCCTCATGTGCTCTCCACAAGGGACGTGTCCTCATGTGCTCTCCACAAGAAACATGTCCTCATGTGCTCTCCATAAGGGACGTTGGGATATAAGTCCAAACCCACTTATCCCTCTCGAATAAGTGTCCTAAGAGATCAACTCAACTCAATCATAGAGGAGTACAATCTAGAGAATGTCTCAGGAAGCTGCAAACATCGACACTCCCTCTCAGCGAGGGAGGCATTCTCTACCATGCTAAGTCTGTCATGAAAGTAGTCGATATGAAGGTATTGCACCAATATTACCTTCCTCTGCACCATGTCTAAGATCTAATGGTACTTGATCTCAATGTGTTTCGATTTGTTATGAAACACTGGATTCTCTAAGAGTTTCACACAACTCTGGTTATCACAATGAATAACGATGGAATCCAACACATGTCCAGATAAATATGCAAGGAGCTTACGAAGCCACATTGCTTCGTGGAATACCACACTCAATGCGATGTACTCTGCTTCTGCGGTGCTCAAAACCACAGAAGTATGTTTCCTGCTACACCAGGAAACCATGGCAAATCCCAAAGTGAAGCAAAACCTGGATGTGCTCTTCCTGTCCATTGTGGTCCTTACCCAATCAAAGTCAGCATATCCTTGCAATTTGTGTCAATATTGGAATTATGTCTCAGACCATGTCCAATTGTGCCTCACAGGTATCTCAACACATGCTTCACAACAATCTAGTGTGTCTGTCTCGACTGAATCATAAACTGGCTAAATGCACTCATTGCATAAGAAATATCGGGTCTAGTGTTAACCTAGATATATCAATGATCCAATCAACTGTCTGTATAGGGTCAGATCAATCTCATCAGAATTGGAAGAAGACACACTTAGTTTCTTCATATTCGTCACCATTGGTGTAGCCATGGGCTTATAGTTCAACATCCTAAACTTCTTCAATATCTCAACTCTGTACTTCCCCTGAATCAGGAAGATCTCATCAGTTCTCTGCCACACCTCTAGTCCTAAGAAGTAGTGCATCATAGCAAGTTCCTTCATCTCAAACTTAGAGGCCAACACATACTTGCATTCAACAATAAGGCTCTCTATACCAGTGAGGAATAAATCATCAACGTAGAGGACCAAAATTAGGGACTCACCATTAACAATCTCGTAGTACAGGTTGAGATTAACAACCCTTTTGCTAAATCCCAAACTCATCAAGTGTCCATCAATCCTCGCATACCAAGCTCGAGGTGTTTATTTGAGTCCATACAGGGCCTTCTTCAACCTGCACACATGAGACTCCTTCTCATGTATCATGAAACCATCTGTTTGCTCGACTTATATTTCTTCCTCAATCTCTCCATTAAGAAAGGTTGTCTTCACACCCATCTGATGTAGTCTCCAACCCATGGATGTTGCAAGGGAAATAATCGTTCGGATAGAAGTGTATCGAGCACCAGGAGCAAATGTCTCCTCATAATTTGTTCCCTTGCCATTGAATAAACCTTTCCTTGTTTTGCAGAATTATTCCCTTCAATTGAAGCACTGTTTGCAAATATTCCCAAAATGCATAGAGCCTATATGCTATCTCTCTCATTTTCCTGGGCTCTCCCGTAAGGGAGTCAAGCCCAATCCTACTCTGATACCATGTTGATTTTTCTATATGAGATAATATGAGATGATATATGATCGATGTATTATTACAATGATGAGTGTTCCATATATAGAGAACATATGGTGACCATCCATGAAGGGATGCATCCCTTGGATAATAAATAACTATTTATTATTATTATTACTTATTATATATATATTATTTAATAATCAATAATTATATTATTAATTATTAATCCAGGACAATGTCTTCCCAATGTTGTCCAAACATCAATACCCCGCACAGTGAGTAGTGAATGGGGCCGATGTTGAAATTTCTTCAAGATGTGCTTTTGTGCGTCAAAATTTGATGTAGTTAGATTAGAAACATGCCTTGACGTTATGGGAGGGTTTCAAGACTCAATGATGTTTGATGTCCCCACATAATCTTTGAGATCGTCCACGTTTGCATCAACGTTCATCATGGACGTATCATTGTCATCATTTGTCATTGCCATTTGTAGAATGTTTGTCAGAACTCTCTTGAAATGTCATGAAACTTTCAATACACCCATCACAAATGTCATCCACCAATCTTGCATAGAGAGCAGAGAATGGGGCCAACGTTGAAATTTCTTCAAACTGTGCTTGTATGCGTCAAAATTTGATGTGGTTAGACTAGAAACATGCCTTGACGGTATAGGAGGGTTTCAAGACTCAAGGATGTGTGATGTCCCCACATAATCTTTGACATCATCCAATACGTTTGCATTAACGTTCATCATGGACGTATCATTGTCATCATTCATCATTACCATTTCTAGAATCTTTGTCAGAACTCTCTTGAAATGTCATGGAACTTCCAATACACCCATCACAAATGTCTTCCACCAACCCCATGTAGTGAGCAGTGAATGGGGCCAGTGTTGAAATTTCTTTAATTTGTGCCTGTATGCGTCAAAATTTGACATGGATAGACTTGACGGTATGGGAAAGTTTCAAGACTCAAGTATGTCTGATGTCCCCACATAACCTTCGAGATCGTCCACATTTGCATCAATGTTCACTATGCACGTTGATCTCATTATCATCATTTGTCATTCCCTTCTATAGAATCTTTGTCAGAGCTCTCTTGAAATGTCTTGGAACTTCCAACTTGCCCTTCACCAATGTCATCTATCGACCCCACACAATGAGCAGTGAATGGGGTCAATGTTGAAATTTCTTCGAAATGTGACTATATGCGTTGAAATTTGACATGGTTAGACTAGACACATGCCTTGACGGCATGAGAGAGTTTCAAGACTCAAGTATGTATGATGTCCCCACATAATCTTCGATATTTTCCATGTTTTCATCAATGTTCATCATGCACGCCGATCTCATTGTCATTATTCGTCATTCCCTTCTATAGAATCTTTGCCCGAACTCTTTTGAAATGTCTTGGAACTTCCAACATGCCCATCACCAATGTCATCCATTGACCCCACACAGTGAGCAGTGAATGGGGCCAATATGTTGAAATTTCTTCAAAATGTGACTGTATGCGTTGAAATTTTACATGTTTAGACTAGATACATGCCTTGACGGTATGGGGGGGTTTTAAGACTCATTGACATCATTCTCTTCATCATCGCCATCATCATGGTTTTCATTTCCATCGTCATCATCATCATATTCATCATGACCCAATTTATCCATCCATGCCAACAAAGATCAAACCCGACATACCCATATTTACACCGAAACCTGATGAAGATGCCAATTTCCATGTATTTGTCTTTTTCTTGTGGCATTCTTTGAGATGATTAAACCATGATTCTATTAAGTTGAGACATCCCAAAAGAATTTTATAGGGTCCAACATGCAAGTAGTTTAATGGTTAATGGTTTAGGGATTATATCGTGTGAAGGGATTAATGACATCCATCAACCCTACATGGTTAGCAGTGAATGAGGCCAACGTTGAAATTTCTCCAAATCGTGCATGTATTCATCGAAATTTGACATGGTTATACTAGACACATGCCTTGTTGGTATGGGAGGGTTTCAAGACTCAAGGATGTATGATGTCCCCACATAATCTTCGAGATCGTTCATGTTTCAATGGGTTAAGGGTTAGGGGGTTAGGGGTTTGATGTTATAAAGGTTAAGGCCTTAGGCTTAGGCTTAGTGAAATATTTCAATTTGTTTTAAAATATAAATTAATGAACAAACTTTGGATACATTTAGCCTAATGGTTTGGATTTATATTGTTTTACATATACGATATATGTAATTATATTTTTAACAATTGCATATTTAATGTATTGCTTTTTAATAGGTTCTTCATCCTAGTTTAGTCCGAGTCTAACCAATAACATGACAACACCTGTAAACCATTATCAACCAATAAATGACCACTAACGATGCTAACTCTTATCCAAGTAATACTAATTTTTTTTTCCAACAATTCATAACAAATATTGAACACTTTAAGGATATTGCAATAGGTAATTTGTATCAACACAAATAACATTGAAGCATTTCAAAGTTTGGGCCATAAGAATCAACATTTTTAAAACATGGATTACAAATAATTCTGAAAATTTAGAAGTCTTGGTCATTAACATTATTGTCTGCAACAATGCCATCCAGTGTATCATTGCCAATGTTCATATGTTCTTTCAAGTATTTACTATTATCATCATCCTCGTCTTGACCTACATCATCTTCATCATCATTGAAATTTGACTGTAGACCATCTATATTGTTACTAGATGTATTTGGATCATCATTTTCTATACCATCCATATTGTTGTCTTCCATAAGATCATCTAAATCTGGATTGTTGTCTTCTTGTGCCTGAACATAACCATCTTCAACATCATCATGGATGTCGATTTCTTCGATGTTCTCTAATCCCTTTCTCTCATTTTGTTGACCATCATTGTTTTGCTCAATATCCACTAATGCACCGTCAAATACATGCCTTAATCTTGGATCACAATGTATGACAAATATCCATTTCGGGTCTAAAATATCTTCATAGAAAAATGCCTGCACATGACCGACATACATATATTATACGTATGTTGTAAAAATTTTGTTGATTGATAAACACATGTATATTATCGCAATAAGCTATGAATTAATAGATTAATGATCACTACTGCTTCTTATTTGAATTAAAGAAATACCTGCTCACAATGAATGGATATAACATAAGGATCCTTATCCTCCAGTAGGAACCTCAAGGAATCTATAGAAAACAATCCATTATGGGTATCATGTCTTTGTGTCCTCTCAAATGCTTCATACCATCTACACTAAAAAATACAACATTTAAAAGAGTAGTAATCCATCTCTATAATTTCTTGGATTTTACCAACATATTGTAGATTCCCTTCAATAATATTCTTATCTTTTGAGCTTGCTTGACTGGATTGCTTGAAATCAACCATGATGCCACAATCAAAGGATCATCTCTTTACATCTACACTTTCTATACAATAATGTCGTCCATATGCCCACATTGCAGGATATTTCCTCGCCTGTGAAAGACCATTTATTTCAGTGAAAACAAATATAATGACGAATATTAAAATAGTTAATAATGTCAAAATTGTAAGGAAACAACACTTTGTAAAATTCCAATTGTACCTTTCTTTCACATCCTCTACACATGTTGATTTCATATTATGTTATGTTTGAATATATACTTGCATCTTCTATTTTATTTTGAATTTGTTTAGTAACCCATTCTAGTGTGCAATCTTTGCCCCATTCCCTAGGGAGACCGTGGGAAGTGGAGTATTCCTTGGGTTGGATCTCTTAAACTGTCTCCTTGCTTCTAACACTTATTCTCTTTTTTTATCGTACAAATCAATCCATTTGTTCATAAATTCCATGTGGTACAGAATGAACTTGTCGAGTATAACACTTTTGTCTACACTTATTAAATGCCAACATGTTTATTTTAAACTCCAAATGTTATGATGTTAATTTTTCAAATAAATTACAGAGAAAATTAATGATTGCAAGAAAAACAACCACAATGATAATGGATTTACTTACTAATTTCTACTTGAACATCATTAGATTGTGATTTTTCTCCATCAATAATATTTGATGCTCGTTCTTCATCCCAAAAGCGTGGCCCATCTTCATAATCCTTACCAAGGAATTCACATAGGAGGAAAAATGCGTCATTCAATACATACCCTTCAACCATACAACCCTTTGGATGTTCCTTTTGTCGAACATATCTTTTTAGAGTTTTCATATACCTCTCAAAGAAAAACATCCACCTCGTTGAAATGACACCCGCCAATTCAATGTCATCGACTAGGTGTATAAGTAAATGGACTTGTAGGTACATGAAACTTGTAGGGAGATCCTTCTCAAATGCACATACAATTTCTGTAATTTCCTTCTTCCATTTTGGTACTTCACATTCGTGGATCTCCTTGTAGATCACCCACCTAATATAAGAATAGTAAATTAGTATGAACCTTTAGTGGAAAATTAAAATGGAATATAATATCTCTATGTCTCTCACACATGAACATTTCATACCACATACCTTGTAAATGTTGACAATCGACTTATGGCATTCCTTAAGTCAACGATAAGACATTAATCCCCCCTAATTTCCAATGGCATGATATGCTATCAAACACATTTATCAAAGGTCTTTAATATTTTTGCTCACACAACATAATATCAAAATATATTTAGTACTTCATCAATGTTACTAGTGAAACTTAAATGATGATATATAATACCTTCATAAAATTATGAAAATCATGTGTTTTAAATCTTGTGATATGTCCATCAACTTTAAAAGATTTATCCAATGATGACCCATATCCAATAGGTGTCCTTATTGAACAGATGGCATTTTTTTAGTTGGTCTAGCTCTCTTTTTTTCAAAATCCATGGAGCTTCTGCATATGTTTCATTTTCCATGTTTGATCATAAATGTCTTCTATCAATTTTGGTACACAAAAGAGAAATATCTCTCATTGAAGACAAGGTGTCCATATATTTTCTTGATATATGTCGAAATATAGAATCTGGGACATTTTTGAAGATGTGCATAGGATCTAATAGGTGATATATTAATAGATCCTTCCAGTAAGGGAGCTCATAAAATATGGATTTCCTTTTCATTCCTCTGGAAAATTAACTACAACTTGTTCTAGTTCTTCAATTGAATCACCCCAGTCAAAAAAATCCTCCCAAGCTTTCAATTCAACATATTCATACTTCTTAATCCAATCACCTAAACCCATAATCATCGGAGGGACTCTAATTTCAAATTTTCCATCAAATTGATTCTTCAAATGATTTCTAAACTTATGATCTCGTGGTAGAAAAACCCTGTTGTTTGCATAAATAAATTTATGTAGATATTTAGAATACCACCCTTGAAATTGATCTACACATCTTGGACATCCAAATATCCGCTTTGGTTGAATCCCTCCAATTCAATAAACAATGTTAATAGCGTCAAAATAATAGTATAAAAGTAAGTATGAAAGTTGGGATGAAATTAAATTATGAGTGTGAATACGTAAATATTTTATCTTACCAAAACATACACAAAGGAAATCATGAATAGTCCAACATAGCACACCATACAACATGAAGGACCTATTTGATGGAGGACGTGATATGCCATACATTATTATGCCTTTCCATAGCAGTTGCATCTTATCAATAAAGGGCGCAATATAAACATCCATGCTTTTAACTTGTTGTTTTCCTGGAACAATGCGAGTCAACATAAGGTTCTCCTTTCTAACACTCGTACATGGGGGAATATTGTATACTATCAATCTGACTGGCTAAACACTATAATTCAAGCTCAGGAAAGAGAATGGGAACACTCCATCAATCGCAAGACCAAACCTAATACTACATGGTTCATCTTTGAATTTACTTGGCTATTTTTCCTCTGTGTTTCATTGCTTTGGAGTCGGTCGAAATTCACATGAATCCATCTTTACTTCTATTCTTTGCATGCCAGCCCATCAATTGTGCAAGTGACTTGCAACGAAACATTCATTGAAGTCTAAGTATAATTGGCATGTGATGTAAAACCTTCTTTGGAACTGTAGGACCTTGTACATCTGTACGATATCTCTTCTCTTTCCATATAGGGCATTCTACCTTGTTTTGATATTCATTTCTATTTAAAATGCAATCATTTTTACATGAACGAATCTGCTTGTATTCAATTCCCAACTCAACCAAGAACTAACGTGCTTCTCTGCAAGTTGATGGAAACACGTACTCTTTAGGGAATATTTTAGTTTTTAGTGCCCTGTAAGATTGCCAGAGATTAAATCAATTGAATGTTTGACATATGATGAACATGTTTGATATGTCGATCTATACTAGGATTGTTTATATACAATATATGGTTTTAAAATCCCCTTAAAGAAATATAAACGAAGTTGATGAATGTTTATGAATTACGTACACCAATTGACAATGCAAAGTAAGAAATACATTTCAACTTACTTCAGTAGGGTAGTGAATCCTTTGTCTGACCAACCAAATAGTGACTTGATTTCTAATAATATCAATGTGCATGCAAGTTTTAAGGTTCTCCTTGCACCCGATCTAAACACGAGTGTCTTCGTAGCTTGCTTGATCGAGCCTTTCAGGTTGTTATCATCAAGATTATGTTGGTGGTAATTACCCCTGCTATCATTGTTACTGTCAACCATATGATCATTACCGTCGTCATTGTTTCCATCCCCAAAGAAACCTGTAAGCATTTCATTCAATCCTTCTTCATGCACTGCATTTTCACTATCATCATCATCATCATTAAAGCTATGTGGCATGCCATCAATATATGCTAATCTCATTATCTCTTCAAATTTATCAGCTGGTAGTATTCTCTTCAATGTTGCTCTTTTCACCCTGGTATGGTTTAAAGGATGGTTTGGATCATCCCGTCCAAAACTTAATAACCCAGTTTGATCTTGGGTATCAGTAGGTGTATCATCAATATATTCTACCTATCAACAAACACAATCATTATTTAATGTTTGGCAACAATTGGATAAATCATAAGTGTATAAATTTCAAAGAAAAACAATCAAATATGTCTTAACCAATAAAAATATAGAATGTATGAACATATATACATCAATTGAATAATGAAACATTATTTTATAGACTACTTTTCTTATACAATAATTTAAAATAAAACACATTTTTGACAACATAGTTTAGAAAATTTCAATCCACACTCATTGATTATTATTTGGTTTTCTGCCCTTAAGAACATCCTTAGGGAGACCTTGCTCTTCCCTTTTCTTTCACGCAAGAGTGCATTTTAAGAAGGGGTAATTAATCAATAACTCATCCCCAAAGGTAAGGTCCATAATAGCCTCAACTGTTATCAATCTATCAACCTCTCTTTCCATATTTCCATCTTTATCATTTATAACTTCAACAAATTGACAATTCGGTCTTATAGTAGGGTCCCTTCCCTTACTACTATTTATAAAACCTGCAATCTTTTTGTGTGTGTATGCACGTCCTTCTATATACATAAGATGACCTCTATTCATTTATTTTCCACTTTCCAATTGGATATGATGTGTATACATATTCGAATTTAGACCATATGTTGACATGCTAGGGTTATATTTTGCTAGCCTTCTCCATTCACCATTGTAATATGACAGACCATAATATGGCATTAATCTCCTAGTGGTTTGTTGTGAATTGTTTCTATGTTTATATCCCACATGGACATTTTGGACAATAAAGAGGCCTATATTTGCTCCATGAATATTGGAGGGTCGTATCATGTAGCTATATCCCCAAAATTGAAACACCTGATACACTCTAGGTAGTTTTTGATCACTGGGCCAAGCGCAATATAGTCGACGATCAAATTTCTCTTTGTAAATTGATCTCAAACTTAGGGGCAAGTCATCATCTCCATCACATTCATTCTCATAGGGTATGTAGTCCACCTTCCCCTTGTCTTTAAACAAATTATGCATCTTTAAAGCGGTTCTTGTTCTGTTACTTGTTTTAATCAAATCCTCATCTTCGGAGCTGGTATATGTGCACATATTTTTGTTAGATGTATCATATGATAAATGATCATCGCCCTCTAGGCTAGAAGTCGGTGCTCCAGGAAACTTTAAACCAAGAACTTTATCCTGCAAGTATTCATTAAGAAAAAAATTAATTATTTAAATAATTTAAAACAATGTTTAAAAGAAGTATACATATTATTTATATAAAATTGGAAAATTCCTTACCACAATTCCTATTGGATTTGAATCGATTGTAGGAGGCATACTACGCACTAGAATATCATCATCTATGTATTGTCTTTGTACAATTGCTCGTTTGAATTGTTTCTTTCCACGAAATACAAAACATCCACAAACAACAATTTTCTCAAAGTATTCATCCCATGTACTATAGTCTTGACCAACCTCTTGTTCAGTGCAATCATTTGTTTAGTCTATAGGATCCATTGTCATATCCTCTTCCACCCACTGTCTTCTACGTGATTTTATAGTTTTAGGTCCATGTCCACACACATATCTTTTTCTTTTGCTTGTTGAATGTTGAGGCTCTACATTTGCTCCAATCTCCATCTAAAATAATCAACAACATACACTAATTTATGTCAGTATTGGATAATACACTATAATTTTAATAATATTGTGAAGAAAGATGAATGTATCACAAAATGCCATCAGATCAATTTTTCGTAGGTTAAGTCAAAATTTGAGTACCTGATGTCTTGTGTCATCCATTGTGTCCTCATTTGACATGACACAATCTATTGTCATGGCCTCATCTGGGTCTTGTAATACACAACATAGAAATAATGTCTAGTACACCAATTATGTCATTTCCGTGAATATGCTATCGAACAAAAAACCTCACCTTAGTCATATATTTGACATATTGATATCATGTTTGGAGTTGAACAAAAAAACAATTTTACGACCCTAGGTATATACATCGAGCTAAAATTTCAACAAGAAAAGTATCCAACATTCCTATCCCACATGGTCATCCTAATTTTCAAAAAATTCCCTTGATCATAGAATCACGTTTAATCACCATTCTTGTGCATTTTCAACCAATAAGTTTGACCTCAAAGGCCTCATGGAAAAAAAAATGACTTTATATCCTCTATGTTGTAGCATTTGTGAATTCATAAAGACCTTCCTCCTTTGGATGAGGTTACTTCGTCTTCTTACCTTTATTGTATCTATAGATTTCGTTGTCATATCCTCTTCCACCCACTTTCCTCTCTGCAATTTAGTAGTTCTACGTTGTCCACGTCCTCTTTCCATGGCCTCCTCTAGATTCTCTTACACAACAATGACAATAATTTTTAGTACTCCATTCAAATCGATTATCATCTAATAAGTTAGGGAAAATAGGTCCACAAGTCAAAATTAGCTTGGGATCAAATGATAGAACATGAGGAAAGAATTGTGATGGTATTAGGAGGGAAAGAGACATAAAAGAAGACAATTTACATGTATAATTTCAATCTATTTAATTCACCATACTCCTTTCATCTCTTTCCCTTTCATTGAACAATCACAACAACTATGGGTTCGAAATAATCCATCTTTCATTTCATTACAAAAATCTCCATTCATAAAAATTCGTTGCAGGCACTCAAAGTCAAGCCTACAATACTGTAAACATGTTGAAGGAAAAGTTGATGCTAAACAAACTTATACCTATATTGAAATCATGGGGTATCATTAAAATTTGAGCTATGTGTGTATTCAAACAAATCAATTCATCCCACCATAACAACACATTAAGAGTTCGACACTATCTTCATCCATATACCACCTTCATTATACATAAAAGAGGTGCATTCAAATTCCAATATAGAATGCAACTGAAAAATCTTTGACAACCTACTACAAGGGACAACTTATATGGATTTAGCTTATTTTGTGAATACAAAATATCTCAGATAGATATTTTCATGAATACACGAGGATTGAAATGCCTATGCATGCTTCAACAATATTTTAATAAAGTGTTATTCATAGCATTCCCATTCCAGTAGATGAAAAACAAATTCTTTATAATATACAATAAATTATATAGGGTTTATGCAAAAATTAACAAAAATATCAAATGGACAGAGGTCATGTTTATCTATCAACCCTAATTTTTATGTAAACAACATGGATGATACACTGTTGAACCTGTCATGGATTTTACTCAATACTATAAGGGGAAAATTTTTCCATGGTAGAAAACTCAAAAAAATCAACCATATTACATATATTCAATGCAATACCTCGTATTGAACCACCAAATTATCATACCCACAACATTTGTGAACCTAGTGACCAAACTACCATCCTTCCCATGTCTCTTATCCCTCACTTGGAAACCAAGGTATTAACTTTGATTTCAATTGCACACTAGTACTCAATTCCATAGGTCACAACCAACATGCCCGGTTTTACCAAATTTTGATAACCACTCCACCAACACTAGAGCCACTCAACAATTTATTGAAGTAGAATATGAGGGATAACATGCAATACTACACACTCCTAGCCATAAGAAAGATCTTGTACACTCAAAAAATTATGTTTTGATGTAATTTCTTCCAATTCTAGACCATATCATCATTACTTCATCTCACTTGGGCGATGTGTTTCCTACTATGCTTAATCTTTAGCCATGGTTCACACATCCTAACCAATTTCACATTCAACCTTCACAATTTGTTCCTTGTCTTAGTGCCCACATAGATTTCATACAACATCCCATGATGCAAGCTTCATTACACTGGTGGTAGTTGAAAGACTCAACACTCAATTAGTCATTGCATGCTTTCTTTACTATCCTCTAGCTCGGGAAGGCTTATGCGAACACAATCAAGAGTGATTTGCCTCTAATTTTTAATTATTCTTCCTCCTAGATTTCTCTACTTTGTGAGACTCTGGATGATCATGTGGTATTTGTGCCAATAGAGTGATTATATACACGACCTATTTTTGTGAGTTATTAACAACGCAGTCTTGTAATACACTGATCAATCTCCAATGATGCTTATTTGTTGTCTCTCCACCCTTGAAAATTCTATATGATTTATCTAGCTCTACCATTGGGGTGTAATCAATGGACCCGAGAGTAGATCTACCTTGAAAGTGTTGATATTATGGTAGTTGCGAGAGGTATTAACCTCCACATGTAACCTTTGACAAGACTAGAATATTTCGGGAAACAAGAGAAACCCTAAAACGTTGGATAATAACCCGAGAAGACAAGTCGGCTCAAGATAATATTTAATATTGAGTTATTAGCCTCCATAAAGAGAATTCAACCGAGTCAAGTGAGATAGAGCAGTATAAATAGAGGGTGTTAGAGCTCATTTGTCACTCTTACTCTCAAAACTGCATAAGACTAGTGGTGCGCAAGTTTGGAGAGGGAGTGCAGCTGCAGCTACTGCAGCTGAGATTTTGACTTTTGGTTGGAATTTCTCTTGGTTATGGTTTGGACTTTCTGCTTGGTCTTTGGTTGTTCTTGCTTGTTGCACTAGCCTTGGAGAAAGGTGCGCTACCTTGGTTGGCTATTGGTTTGCTTCCAAAATTATTCTGTCTATCAAGGTTAAGGTGCTCAGGGGTGGCCTTTGTGCCTATGGTTGTGTGACAATATTGCTATATTGTCTATGGAAAAATGAGCACATATCTTTATTTCTAACATGTTATGGGCCCACACTATCTTCAGACAATCTAACCATTGGAAGATAGATTGGGAAGTTATTTTTTAAGCTTGTTATGGCACCAGTTATAGTTGCAACTAGGTTTTATGATTATGTAGTTGCAACAAATCCCAACCCTTGTGTTCGGGCACTTATGATGAAGCATTTGACCTAATTCCTTGAGATCCTAGTATGCCCTATCCTAGCGCACCTCTTGGCACTCTCAGCTAGCAAAAACGTTGGGTTTGAATCTTTGGTGAAAGTCAAAATCAAAGGTTGACTGGTGAAAGTCAAAGTCAAAGGTTGACTTCTGGTGAAATTGATTTTATGGTCAAAGTTGAAATTTTAGAGTTTCTAGCTTGTTCTAATCATTGAATCTTCTGATTGAGTCTCTAATCTCTTCTTGTTAATATGGTATCTAGTTTCATATTGGAAGACAAGTTGGACGATGCTACAAGGTTTCAAAGGTATGCACTTGTATATGCTATCTAAGTTATATAATCTAGAAAAACATGAGTGTGTTTGCAGGGAAAGTACTAGAGATCTTGTCCAAGATGTAATCTTGGATTCAGTGCATTCATAGAACAAGCGCACCGTCCATAGCAGTTGAGGCGTCAAGTTCCAGGTTTGATTAAATTGTTAAGCTTCAAATTTGTGTATATCAAAGGTGATATTTTCTACATTACAAATTGTGAAAGCAATATTTGAAAGATTCTATTATTTCTAGGTGCAATGAATACTCGACTGCATATGAATACTATTGATATAGATGCTTACTGTACTTGTTTGCAAGTTGAAATAACATCTCCTCTAGATAGATATTTCTTGTTTCTTCTTGTTGCTCTTATTCTGGGCAGGTACCCTTGTGAAATATGTTTGATGAACAATCCTTGCGGAAGTTGTCATAGAAGAAGTTTATGAGGATGACACAATTTCCAGATGGGCAACAATCCGAATAGATAGAAACAAACTTAAAGAGACTCAGAGGACTTAGACTCGAAGGAAGTCAAAAATCAAAAGGAAACTAGAACATGCTTGTGACACTTTGTAGAAAGCAAAGAGAGATGCATCAGATGGAAGCATGGACTCTATCAGATGGAGGGAGCTTATCACATAATTCCAAAAGAAGAGAATGCATATTTCTCATTCAGGCATGAAGCCGAGATTGGGAGGGAGCTAATCCCCAATGATATGATCCATTAAAGAAGAATCTGTAAAGACTATGAAGTATCTATCCATGTTATTCATTAGAAGTAGCAACCATGATAAGCAACACGTGTTCAGTTTGACTCTAGAAGAAGTATTCTTCGAAAAGAAGCCTTGAATATCCTTGGTTGTCCATCTACATTTATGTTACTATGGCAGAAGGTTGGAGCCTTCATAAAATAAGGGCATTTAATCTATAGAAGATCCATGGAATCCAACATTGAAGAGAAACATGAGGAAGAACATGAAGATTCCAAGAAGGAAAGAAAAGTCAGAACAACCAATTGAACTGTTTTGAACCCACTAGAAGTAGTCAAGCAAAAGGGATGGAAGGAAGTTTTGATGAAGAAAAATGTATGTGATAAATTGTGAAAAATACTTAAGCATTGATAGATACAAGGCAAGACTCAGGGCTAGAGGTTTCTCCTAGTAGGAGGGAGAAGACTACAATGAAAACTTGTTATAGTAACCGAATATACCTCTACCTGAGCCATTATATCTCCTGCAATATCCATGGGTTGGAGTTTACATCAGATGAATGTAAAGACTATTCTTCGAAGAAGAAGTGTATGTAGAGAAACCTCAAGGTTTTGAGGTTTACCAGAAAGAGACCCTTGTATGCAGATGGAAGAAGATCTTGTATGGATTCAAGCAAAATTGGTGCAGAGCCTCTCATGTACAACATAAGCGTGGTGAAAACTTCCTATGACAGAGGAAGTATATTGAAATGGTTCTTCAAGAATTCTAGGATGATGGATTGCAAATCCATGGCAAAGATCCCATGATGATAGATCTGAAGAAGTTGAGAGACTCTAATCCAGTAGACCCGTCTCCGTATCAACAATTGATTGGCTCATTATTGTATTTGAGAATACTTAGCCAGATATTTGTTTTGTGGGACGTTTAAGTTATGATATACAACTGCATGGATTTATTGATTCAGACTGGGCAAGGAGTGCAAATGACAAAATAAGTGCTACTTGGATATGTTTCAGTTTGAGTTGTGCCACAATGTCATGGGCTAGCAGGAAACATAAGTATGTTGCACTCAACATTGCAGAAGTAGAGTATATTGTAGCTTGTGATGCTTCTACGAAAGCAATGTGGCTCCGTAAGTTGATTTTCTAAACTCTCTGATCATGTCCTGGATTCGACAGTGATAATTGTGATGATCAAAGTTGTGTGAATCTTTCAGAGAACCCAATGTTCCATGATAGGTCGAATCACATTGATATAAAACATTATTTCCTCCGTGATAAAGTCCAGAGGGGAGAAGTGGTTTTCTAGTATATCTCCACAGATGAGCAAATAACAGATATTTTGGTAAAGCCTCTGCCAAAGATGAAAAGAGTGCATACTTAAGGGAAAAGTTGGGGCTCGCGGAGATGAATTCCTTATTGAAAAAGGAAGTGATTACTCCCAGATTGGGAGGGAACACTGATATGTTATTGATTTATGGACAGTAATTTTCCAGTTTGGAAAATGGTCCAGGTTGGACAGTTCCTTTCCAGTCCGGAAAGTGGTCAGAGATTTCTGACAGATAGTCATTTTCCAGTTTGGAAAATGGTCCAGATCGGACAATCATTTTCGTAATGAAAATGGTTCGATAGTTTGTTGATCTACCATAGACAATGATTCCCCTTGTGGCTAGTGTGGGGCCCTGGTCTAGGAAAATCATTCTTCTTGGAATTCACTCTGAGTACTGGTCAAGTAGAATGGTCCGCCTCATCGGGCATGCATTCTTTCGAAGTTCACAGTTGTGAGTAGTTTTGAAGAATGGTTTGTTTTGGAGGTTGGTGCAGGACAATCATTTCCTAGGGCAGACTCATTCTCTCCAGGTTGCACTGTGATTAGTGCTGGAGGAATGGCCCAGTTAGGTGAATGGTCTAGATTAAACAATCAGGGATAGGAATTCCCTAGGACAAACTCATTATCTCCAGGTTGCACTATGATTAGTGTTGGAGGAATGGACCAGTTAGGTGAATGGTCCAGGCTCAGAAATAAGGGACAATTATTCTTCTATGTTTGGGAAGAATAATACAGATATCCCATGGCTGATGTTTTACTTTCTGAGGGTAGATGCTCTTCTAGATCTCACAGATGTGAGTGGAAGAATGGCCCAGATGACTCAGTTTGTATCATGATATTGTTATCTAGGTTGATATCAGATGATATGATTGTTGTGGAGACTGTATGTCTCTAGAAAATAATTTTATGCTATTGTGGTGGATGTGTTCCATTGGTTGTGCCTATGTGTCACTGGTTAGTAGCCGTGTACTACTAGGTGTGGTTGTGTACCACTGGATAGTATTTGTGTACTACTATGGATAGATATCGTTGTGTTCTATTGGATGACATGTCTCTGATTGCCATGGAGACTATCACTAAAGTTGGAGATGATTGCTAGCTAGATGGATAGTCATTGTGCTGATGGACAAACATTCTCTAGGCGAAGAATGGTCCATGCAGGACAAATTGCTCGTGGACAGACATCCTTACTGTGGAGGATGGTCCAGGTTGAAATATTGTTGGTGGACAGACATTCTCCTTGTGGAGAATGGTCTAGGTTGACAGATTGTTGATGTACCATGGACAACTATTCTTCTAGGGCGTATGTCCAGATTAGAAGAATGGTTTGTCTCCCTGAGTTCACAATAGTAACCAAAGTGGAGAGATTGGTACAAGACATACATTTTCCTTGAGTTCACAGTAGTGGCTAGAGGGAAAATGGTCCAAGACAATCATTCTTCTAAGACATATGTCCGGATTAGAAGAATAGTCTTTGTAGCCCATGGCGTGGCTTCTAGCATATGTTGGAACAATTATTCTTCTAAGACATATGTCTGGATTAGAAGCATGGTTCTTGTATCACTTTGTGGAGTGAGTGACTTATTCAACATCATGCCCAATTACTCAGATGGAGTATGGCTTTGAGAGATGATGCAGTTGAGCATCAAATGATATTGATAGTGATGATGTTGCTCGTGATTTGGTCTACGTGATCATGAGATAGCCTGTGTGGCTATGATAATGTTACTAGTTGAATGGTTTGTTTGTGCTCAAGACATTTTCCTTTAATACCTCCCTAAATAGGAGGGAGTGTTGATATTATCGTAGTTGCGGGAGGTATTAACCTCCACATGTAACCTTTGACAAGACTAGAATATTCTGGGAAGCAAGAGAAACCCTACAACGTTCGATAATAACCTTAGAAGAAAAGTCGGCTCAAGAGAATATTTAATATCGAGTTGTTAGCCTCCATAAAGAGAAGTCGGCCCAATCAAACGAGATAGAGAAGTATAAATAGAGGGTGCTATAGCTCATTTGTCACTCTTACTCTCACAACTGCATAAGACTAGTGGTGTGCAAGTTTGGAGAGGGAGTGCAGCTTCAACTGCTGCAACTGGGATTTTGGATTTTGGTTGGACTTTCTCTTGGTTAAGGTTTGGACTTTCTGCTTGGTCTTTTGTTATTCTTGCTTGGTGTGCTAGCCTTGGAGAAAGGTGTGCTACCTTGGTTGGCTATTGGTCTGCTTTCGAAATTATTTTGTCTATCAAGGTTAAGGTTCTCGGGGGTGGCTTTTGTGCCTATGTTTGGGTGACAATATTGCTATATTGTCTATGGAAACCGAGCACATCTCTTTATTTCTAATAGAAAAGATGGTCTAGGTAGCAATGGAGGTGTGTGGCTAAGTATACACTTTTGTAGGTGTCATCATTATAATATTGTATTTTACAAAAATGAGATTGGTGCTACATGTTTGCAACATCTTATGGAAGAAATTAATGGGATGTAGTTTTAATTGATCTTCCACCTCTTGTTCTTAGGTAGGTTGGGATTTGTTCCTAGTGAGAACCTGAACTCATACCTTAATGAGCTACTGATTTTAATTAGGATTTGGTAGAGATTCCAAGACTTGGTGGATTACATCCTTGGATGGATTTGAGAAAGGGTTCTTTGTTACTGGAACATACTCTTTCAATGGAGAGTTGTGAGGAGAAGCATCTATAGAAGGATTTTTTGAGACACTACTTTCTCTTGACCTAGGGGCAGTTCCAAAAATTTTAAATTTTTTCTTGCTAATGCAAGGGGTAAATATATATTACTGTTGGGAGGTGAGGTCCTTTTATTTGATTGAATTTTTTAGGTGGAGTAGGGCATTGTTATGCTTGCTGCATTGGAGGATTTTGAGTTGATTGGTGATTTTTGCAATCCTTAGTGCAATTTCCATAATCATGGCATGGATCATTACAGTTTGATTGAAATTTCTTATAATTAATAACTTGTATGTAGATCGATCCTTCCAAGTTGAGTTGAATCACTTCAAGGATCCCCTTCTCCAAGTCAAATTCCATATAAATGTGAACACATGAGTATTATGTCATCTTTGGATCCACCCTATCAATTTAATAACCAAGGGAGATTTTAATTGTAATTAAGTTTTGGTCATGCCAAAATATTAGTGAGAGATTACGTAATCAGACCCAGGCCAACACTGTTGTGGTTCTATCAAATTTAATTGTGGTTTACTACCTTCTATATGACATGTTGTGCTCTTATTTACCAACATCACTCTTAATGACGATTTTAAGTGTGTTATTTTTTGTGGAAAAGTGGAATGTCTGCAAACACCCTTTCTAGCAGTCTACTAAACCTATTGGTTTTTTTCTTGCACTCAACCCTTTTTCATCATCCCACATAACCCTAAATTTTGTATTTGTCACCATACCTTCACACACGATATCATGGATTTGCATTCCTTGCAATATCTCCATGACTTTATGTTTACTTGCTACAACCATAACCAAACCTTCACCACCAAAACTAGATCTCCTTGATTTAGACAACCCCTCCAACTATTATAAAATTCTTGCCTCAATGACCACCTCTTCCCCAACCACTACCTCCTCTCTCTACAATCACAATTGCTAAATCAAACAATACCTATCCCAATTGATTATTGACGATGGTTGTGAATGAAATCTCACATCCCATGAGATAGTTTATGAACTTCATATTCTTTTTATACCCCATCCTCAACCCTACCATCTAAGATGGATCAACATTTAGGGCACCTCTATCCTCGTCACACAATGCCACCAAATTACCTTTTCCATTGAACACTGCATTAACACAATAGATTGTGATGCAATTCCACTATACTACACATATATGATCTTAGGATAGCCTTGTTATATTAATCACAAGCCATCCATGATGGGAATCAAAACACATATACTAATGAGCTCCTATGTCGATCCTACCAATTATGTTCTACCGCACCTCTATATCCTTACAAACCCCATTTATTAATATGAACTATTGTTGTTCATCAAACCTTACTCAATTATTAACTTTATGTGTCATTCAACAACTCAAGGTAGATAAATTCAACAAGCCTCCTCCCCCTACACTCCAAGTTATTCTAGACACCTACAATGTTGTTTTAACTATGCCTCATTGCCTACCACCACTGTGTCCCATCCACCTTTCTATTGATCTCATTCCATGTGTTTCCCTTCCTAATTACCCCACCTACTACTTCTCCATGGTTGAGCACAATGGAATTGGGAAACTATTTTAGACTCATCAATGGAGGCCAGATTCAACCAAGTACCTCTTCTTGTGTCTCACTAACATTTATTATTCCAAAGAAAGAAAATAATGAATGTAGTCTTGTAACAAATTATCAGGCCCTTAATAATATTACAATAAAAAAATCTATACCCTTTGCCATGTATGAAGGATCTCTTTGATCAATGTAAGGGTTCTTTGTATTTAACCAAAAAGAATCTCACCTTCAAGTATGATCAAGAATGAATCAATTCATGTGATGCATTAAAAACACGTTCAAAACCAAATTTGATATGTATGAATGGCTTGTAATGCCATTCAATCTTAGCAATTCTCCATTAACATTCATGAAAATTATAAATGATATTTTTAGACTACATCTGGGACATATTATTGTGATATATATTGATGATATTCTTGTATATCTAGACATGGGATACCCATATTCAACAAGTTCAAATTATGCATGACCTCCTCCACACTCATCATTTGTAAGTAAAGTCTAAGAAATCATATTTTGTCTAGAATTCTATCTCATAATTGGGGTTTCTTATTGCTCAATCTTGTTTATCAAATGCGAGTTGGTGGCTTCACTCAATTGAGTTAGAGTGAAAAAGTAAAAAATATAATGAATAAAGGAGAAAAAGAGACTAATGTTTCTCCTCCTACATCTCTAACTCAATTGTAAATAAGAATAAGCATAATATTATTAATGATTTCATAATCTCCAATGTCTGAATCACAAGAACAAACCCAAGCATCTTACAAGAGCAAGCTCCCAACAATGAACATGTTCTTTAAACATCAATACTTCTGCTAGGTTTTCCTCATGAACACTATTGTCTTACTCCAAGAAGATAAGTACAAAGAAAAGAGCACAATGATGATGACAATTATGAAAGAACTATCTGATTCCTTTACATATAGAGAGGTAATGAAGGCCAACAATACGAAAGTGGGCCTAAAACATTACAACCAACCTACTACAAACAAGTAAGCCCAAACATGTGAAGAACTCCTCCTACATGTGACATATGTCAAGCTCCAAGGTGATGAGGATCCATGAGAAAATCTCTAAGACAAGAGCACTCCTCATCCAAGGTCCAACACTCCTCCTCCAAGGGATCTAATCATCCAATCCCTCTTCAAGTCAATGTGCCATTTCTGGGTCCACCCACCTACATGTCCACTCCCTCAACCCAAGCTAGCATAATTCACGTACAAGCCTCTATGTAAGAGATCCAAGTCGCCCCATGTTGCTTAGATGTCAATGCCCTTCCATGGAATGCCAAATTATCCAAAGACAATTTTGGATAGCTGCAAACTTCATATATGTGTATAGGATATGAAGTTCAAGTACGTACTTTTGGCTTCTTACTATAGGCCAGTACAACCCTCCGAGCTCTCCAAAACCCTAGCCAGGTAAAAACACAAAAGCCCTAGCTCCAATGAAGAGACTCCAATAAGAAAATATCACACTAACAAGTCCTCCTTGGCCTCATGCAAGGCATCTCCTTTTATCTTCCTCCTCATTAGGTGCAACCCTAGGGTTTGTCATCAAAACCTAACTCCTTACCCCCCTTAGAGTAGAAACCCTGACACCCTAGACTTCAAGAATGCTCAAGAAACACTAGTGCCTGAAACGAGTGAAAAAGTAAAAAATATAATGAATAAAGGAGAAAAATAGATTAATGTTTCTCCTCCTACATCTCTAACTCAATTGTAAATAAGAATAAGCATAATATTATCAATGATTTCATCATCTCCAATGTCTAACTCAATGCCCTCCCATGGAATGCCAAATTCTCCAAAGACAATTTTGGATAGCTGAAAACTTCATATAAATGTATAGGCGATGAAATTCAGGTACGTACTTTTGGCTTCTTACTATAGGCCAGTACAACCCTCCAAGCTCTCCAAAACCCTAGCCAGGTAAAAACACAAAAACCCTAGCTCCAACGAAGAGACTCCAATAAGAAAACATCACACCAACAAGTCCTTCTTGGCCTCATGCAAGGAATCTCCTTTTCTCTTCCTCCTCATTAGGTACAACCCTAGGGTTTGTCATCAAAACCTAACTCCTTAACTCCTTAGAGTAGAAACCCTGACACCCTAGACTTCAAGAATGTTCAAGAAACCCTAGTTCTTGAAACAAGTGAAAAAGTAAAAAATAGAATGAATAAAGGAGAAAAAAAGACTAATGTTGCTCCTCCTACATATCGAACTCAATTGTAAATAAGAATAAACATAATATTATCAATGATTTCATCATCTCCAATGTCTAACTCAATGCTCTCTCGTGGAATGCCAAATTCTCCAAAGACAATTTTGGATAGCGAAGGGTGTGCACTTGGCAAGAATGCCAAGGCTACTTTTCCAAGCAACAAGAGTAGGTTCAAGGGGATATTAGATCTTATACATTCAAATGTGAGTGAGTCGATGTCAGTAGCATCAATACATGGAGTGTCATACTATGTGACGTTTATTGATGACTTTTCAAGGAAAACCTGGATCTTCGCTATGAAGACCAAGGATGAGGTCTTTAGTTGGTTTTAGGAGTTTAGAGTTGAGGTGGAGAACGAGACATGAAAGAAGATAAAGGTCTTGAGGTTAGACAATGGGGAAGAGTACACCTCTAATGACTTCAAGTATTTATGCAAGGAGGCAAGGATCAAGAGCGAGTTGACAATCTCATACAACCCTCAACATAATGGGGTTGCAGAGAGAAAGAACCTGTTCATTATCGATTTTGTCAGAGCTATGATACATGACCAGGAGTTGCCTATGTTTCTTTGGGGAGAAGCATGTAACATGAAAATATATGTGCAGAACATGAGAAGGCATTGAGGGACAAAAATCCATACAAGGCATTATCAGGAGTGAGGCCAAATATAGGACATTTGAGGATCTTTTGTTGTCCATTCTACATCCATGTGGCCGTGGAGAAGAGGATGAAGCTATATCTCTCAAGACATAAGGGTATATTTGTGTGGTATAGCGAGACCTTGAAGGCTTACATGATCTTCATACCAGCGCAGAGGAAGACAATTGTGAGAAAATATGTTAATTTCAAGGATAACTTGACATCAAGGAGATCTTAGGAGTCATCAATAGCGACAGAGGACAAGGAGAAACATGCTCCGAAGGATGAGCAACAATCAATAGCTCAGACTTCAGGTGGGGAGGAGGATTTAGCTTCTTCCAGTCCTGTCAGGAGACCCAAGTGGATATTACAAACATTGAGGGATGTTAGTGAGGCTCCTAGGAGTGTTGTAAGAGAGTGCATGCCTCAGAGGAAGTTTCCGAACTATATGGTGATTATGAGTAGCATCATTGATGTTGAGCCTTCTAGTTTTGAGGAAGCAAAATATTAGTAGGTTTGGAGAGATGCCATGGTAGAGGAGTATACATCTGTTATGAAGAATGATGTTTGGGACATAGTGTTGAGATCGAAGGGAAAGTCAGTTATGAGTCCCAAGTGGCTCTACAAGATCAAGCATGTTGCAGATGGTAGCATTGAGAAGTTCAAGGCGAGGTTTGTGGTGAGAGGGTCCTCCTGGAAAGAGGGAGTGGAATACGATGAAACATTTTCTCCAGTCACCATGTATTCTTATGTTGAGTTGTTACTTATATTTCTTCAATTATGAGGTGGATGATTCATCATATGGATGTGAATACAACTTTCCTCAATGGGATCATTGAGGAGGAAGTATATATAGAGTAACCCAAGGGATTTGAGGTACATGGGAGGGAGTCTCATGTATGTAGGCTTAAGAAATCCTTGTGCAGACTCAAACATGCACCCAGGGCATGGTATTCCAAGATTGCCAAATACTTGCATAATATGGGATTTACCAAGAGTGAGAGAGATCCTAACTTGTACTTCATACTTGTTGGGGTAGATCCACTCATCATGGTTCTCTTACTACATATCTATCATCTAGTATACCGACCCAACCTACTAGGGTTAATCCTCAATCCATGGTTTCACTCAAGCATGACCAGGTAGAGCTTAAATGCCTCATTCCCCTTATTGGGCATTGAGTGTTTTCTATTTTTTTTACATGTTGATGGACTATTTGTGCTAGTTTATATATATATATATATATATATATATATATATATATTTTTTTTAACTGGTGGATTTTGTGCCATTTGCAATTAAATTAAGGTAAGTTTTACGTCTATTATTTATAACTTTAAATCACATTCCATGGAGCAATTCAGCTGAGATAAGTCACAATAAATTTAAGTGCAACTTGCAAAGGTCTCTATTATTGAGGGGAAACTTATTCTCAATGATCCAATTGGCTACATGAATTGTTGTATATATTGAAATGAAATGGGTACTTAAGAAACAATTAAAGCTAAATCAAAAGAGTAAGAAGCAACTAAAATGATCCATTTTGAAATAGAAAAATATATATATATATATATAGGTTTGGAATCAATGAAATCCAAGGATAAACAATTAGAGACATCTGCAAGGGAAGATGTCGTAGCTTCTATCGAGCTTATTGATAAGGTATTTGGAATTGAAAAGAAAACAATGATGACAAATACATTGTTGAATGAAATACTACTGCAATTGAAGATTTGGAGCCTAGAGTTGGAGAAATAAATGACATATGAAGATAGCATGATTATAACCGACTAGATGTTCATGTTTCTAATTTCCATGGTGACAAGAAACTAGAATCCCATGCTCATGAATGCAAAGAGAAAAAGGAGACCAATAATATCCAACATCGGTTGTTGATGACACAATATGAATTTGTGAGGGATAGAACCACCTTAAAATCTTCAAGTGGGGAGAAATTCCAAGAGCATAGAGAAGGCGGAGAAATTCTATTCACATAGATATAATAAGAGGTTGCATGCTATCAAGGTTCTCAAGTTGAAGACACTCTTGCCCCTTACTATGGTTGTAGAGATCTTATGAGAGAAGCTAAATGATTGGGCGAAGGCTAGCATGGTGAGTGTGTTGATTTCAATCACATTTCATAGCAGTTCATAATGATAGATAGGAAATTGTGGTGGTTCATAGTAACCAAGTTCATGACACAAGGCTGCATGCATTTGTTTGTACATGGTAGGCACCCATGAATTCACAGATGAAAAATGATAGAGTAGAGTGGTACATGGTAGTTTTACAACGTTGAAGTGAGTGACAACATGTAAATTTGGGTGCACTCGATGACAAATGGTTACATGACCATTGGTAAATTTATAGTTTTAATTCATTTTTTGTTTAATTTTATTTGTTGATAGTTCTAGGTAGTAGAACATATAATTATGTCTCGTCTACATTCTTTCTATGTATTGAAAAAGGGAATTAAGAAGTTTTAATAACTTTGAAAAACATTTTGAATTTTCAAATATTTATTTGAATACTATATTATTCACAAGTTTATAAAACATTGGTACTTTGTTATGGAATGTAATAACTAATATAAAGTCAAACTCTAAACGAAAAGTATATCCCTACTATGGTAGGAACTAATAAGAGAATTAAAGGGAAAAAAAGTTTGTAATTGAGAAAATTTGTAAATTAACAATATAGTTTGTGATATTATCTTTCAGAGACAATTTAATCCGTTTAATTGAACAAACTATACACAACATTCTTTTTTTGTAAGCTAGAAGTTTATATTACCTTTAAAAGACAAAAATTACAACATATATCCATGACACTGGTGCTGAGGCTGCCAATGAAGGAAACCGGCCCCACCACCAAGTGTTAAAGTTCTAAATAACTTGTCCATAATGGATAAAAGAAGACACTATTACAATAGTAGTTGGAGCGTAGTCTATGATCATACACAAAGAGATGTCGCTGTGATCTTACTATCCATACTGAAACTAAGAAAATCAAAACAGAACAGGTCATGTAAATTATTTACTATGATAATTGCTAGGAAAAGCATGCTTGTATGACTTAGGCCATTTTGGAGTCATGACTGATTGACGTAAATTTTCTGGACTATGCCTCTGTTGCGGATCTTCTGAGCCTGAATCCAGGATCTAATCCAACTTTTTTTTCCATCAATTCTTTCCGAAACTTTTTTTCATCATTGTCCCCGTGTAGCTACAATATGAGGTTGCATTATGTTCGTAAACCCAAGAGGAGGAGGTGTCTGCACCTGGGGACTAGAGGAATTATCAGTTTCAGGATTGGGCACATATGAACTGGAGGATGAGGGAGGAGTGAAGACTCGTTTGATTTCTTCAGCAAACATGACTAGAGTAGGAGATCTACGTTCCATGACTGTGTGGCACAGACACTCGCAGGCGAAACCATACGCCAGAGATACTCTGCGACCGCGACCACAAAGACCAAGAAAACTGCCACCAACTCATTTAAGCTTGCCTCGTTCCCTAGGCATGAACACAGCATGATGACATAAGAGAAAAAGTCGAGCAGAGAAAGGAGGCGAAGGCGGAACACAGAAGATAAACCAAATGAAAGGAAGCATGGTGCTGAAGAGGGGGATAGACCAAAATGAACTAAAATTGGGGAAATAAAAGCCTAAAAGAGTCTTCTAAACCTAATCGCTAGCCATCAAGGAGTTGTACTGAGTGAATCTGAAATCCAACGCTCACACATCGAGGAGATCCATCGACAAATCCAAATGAGATAAGGGTTGTAAGAACATGATGAACAAGATTAAATGAGCACCAATAACCATCGACCTCGGGGAATGTTGGGGAGGTCGCGAGTTGACATAAACATAAGGTGACAACATATCAATGTGACACCCCATCAGGGGACAAACTATAAACAACATTAAAATAAAATACTATAAGGAAAAAAACTAGTTTTTAACCAAGAGATTTTATAAATTAATAATATAAAAATACAATAGTATATTTAAAACAAAATAAAAAGTTTACTCAAGCTTGCCATCTGAGTGGTCTAGTTTTATGGAATTTGCATGATGGTCTTTTATTACCTCAATGATATAATGGAAGATAGAGAAATAAGGGACAATTAGTTTTGTAGTGAGAACATAAGTGATGATTTTTAAGTTATTCTCATATTTAGGTGCCTTCCAATCATTTTGTTATCTATTAGAAACATTGCATTTGTAAAGTAGGTGGAGGTGTTGACGAATTTCTATTGTCTTTTTGTCATCATGCTTGGTAATTTCACACAAAATATAAATAACAAATAGAGTAATGTGTTTCTTCATATTCATATTGAGATATCAAGTAAGCATGACATGGCTCTTCTATTGTTGGCAAAGTTTATCTATTGATTAGCTTGATCAATGTCCAAAAGAAATTCATCATTAACTAATTTAGTGTTTAATTTATTAGTAATGCTTTTCAATGATGTAAAGCCTCCATGGACCAACTCTATCAATTCTTGCCAATGATGGAACTTTTCTTAATCATAGGGATTGGTAATGATTTTTTGCTAGCATAATGGTTATCGTCTAGTTGGGAGGATTTTGGTTTCAAACATTTACCTTTTTGTTTTTCTACATGTTTGTGGGAGTGCCTTGTATCTTAGCCATCATGATATTTGGTCAAGGTATTGGTTTGACCATGTTTGACTTAAACACTTTTTATGTACATTTAAGTCAACTTGGACAATGGACAAATATGTGTTATGTAACTCGTCGTATATATACCATGAGTCATTATGAATGCATTGAATGTTGTATAAGTTAAGTTGAGATTTCTAACATGCATGACTATATAATGGGCATTAGAATACCTGGGTGTTTTAGACCACGCCTAAGGGAATTTCCATGCTAGATAAGTTGAGATAGTAACACGACACTAATGATCCGATAAAATAATAGAGAACTAACATTACTTTTGTAAATAAGTTGTAAATGTATTTTAAAAATAACTCATATTACAATAGTAATTAACAAATAAATTATATTTTGTACCAATGAGTTTTTTTATCAATCAACCTACATAGTTGTACTACCACATGGATGGGAGATGACACATGAGAGGGCATGCAAGAACATTCCACACCCTTTGTCTCGAGACAAATGTTCTCTCATTTGCAATGTTAGCCTCCTCAACTATCTTGACGAGGCAATATTGTTGAGGGTGAAGAATCACTTTATATTACATCCAATTCATTACTGGGATACAGGATTCCAAACATTGTGGGTGGGGGTGAGCAAGTAATTTATCTCATGAAAGCATTATATGTATTTATCTCTACATTATCCAAGAGGGAATGGGATGCTCCTTATTTTCCAATATGCCTAATATGTCACTATTTCGATGCAGATGGAGTACATGGACAAGTATTGTAGCATTGAGGTGGTTAGAGTAGGAAAACATAGGGTGAAATGTAGGGCAACTCATTGTTTCCAATTTCGAGCATGATGATTTCAGAGGATGTGAGGGGAATTTTCACTATCCTCTACACCTTGAGTTGTTCTCTCGGTGATGGGAAGTGGATATACTACAAGCTAATATATTATGGTGATCATATTATTGAGCATCACACACTTTATGGGTGTAGCATGATACTTTCAAGATGTTATTTTTTCTTCATGTGTTAACCTTAGATTATGATTATGGCACTAGTGGGAGATGGGATCATTCCCTTAGGAATTTGAGTTGTATCATATATTTTTTGAGAGGTTTCCAACCATTCAACTCTAAGTTAACTTGTTCCCTCACTTTGAATTGATTCTCATCTGTAAGATGACTTGGGAGAGTTTGATGCCCAAAGTGGGGCAACCGATGATGCCTTACAAACCCATACTCCAATGATTGACATGTTTGGGCATTTAGATGAGCCTCATTTGGATTTTTACCATATCCCCATGAAGGAATTGATTGGTAACAATTCTAGATCCCGACATTACTAGTGACAAGTCATCATATGAAAGATGTAAATATAATAATAGTCATTATAATTAAGATAATTTAATTTCAATATTATTCAACATGTATGCATGTATAAAGATCGACTAGAATCCATCTTAGAATCAATCATTAGTTCCTTTTGTTTGATGACATTTGGTAGGAGTGGACGACTAGGTGCTTGGATGTCATCCATATGAGTGCCATTATTGGTTGTGGATAGACTTTTGGTGTAGGGCCTCTAAGCATTATGATTGAAAATATGATCGACTATGTGGGTTTAGAGGTGTTGTTGGATGATTAACTACATTTCATAGGATTTGACGAGGCACCATGTAGCTTATGACACCACTTGCATATATATGTATGCATGTATGTGCACACACACATACACACACACACACACACACACACACACACACACACACACA
>SNQJ01S0000065.1:179420-190132 GCA_010110895.2 Picea sitchensis | reverse complement strand
ACACACACACACACACACACACACACACACACACACACACACACACACACACACGTGCGTGTTCCTGTGTATGTACACAAACACACACACACACACACACATTCGTGTTTGTGTGTGTATGTACACAAACACACACACATACGTGTGTGTGTGTGTGTGTATGTACACAAACACACACACATATCTAATTTTTTTCACTGCTTGGGTAAAACCCCCTAGTACTTCCCCTCATTTCAAGGATGGTATCCAGGGTAAACCCTAGAATCTTTAGGGCATAAGGCTAATGACAACAATGCTCTTGAAGCCATTACAACAATATACTCCTTATGAGCTCAAAATATTACTTGAGGAAATTGAACCTGGGTGGGGAGGATAACAATCATTCCTCCCAACCACCCAAGATAAAACCCATTGACATGACACACACATGTATATGTATATATAGAAACTAATTAATTTTGTTGCTCAATTTTTAAAGGATGCTCTAGTTGGAATTGATCTATTATTAGTCAATACAAATGATCCAGATTATATGGAGAATGACACGAAGGCAGAGATATAATAAATAAATACACAAAGATATTGCAAGGAACACAATAATAAAGTAAAACTCGTATTCTATTAATGTTTGTCTGGAATACAAAAGGCTATAAAATGTAAAGCACACAAGCTAGCTAGAATGTTGGTAGCTTATCTCTGAAGAGAGATGTGTCGGCTATGTTCATTTGCAAGAAGTTTATTACAAAGAGGCTGAAAATGGCCTTTTAACATAAAGAATCAATGAGAAAACCCTAAACATCCAAAACCCTAACCTTAGAAGTTGAAACGCTAAAAGGTTTGTGGGCCCCGATGTGGTTAGTTGATACACCAACTTTCTAGGGGCAAAACTTTTGCATGTGATCTCCGTTTGGGGTGCTCGATACTCCATCGAAAAGGTCTAGCCAAGGAGTACACATCCAATTTAAACTAGGATATACCTTTTGCTACATTGTCGATGTTGCCACCCCCAAAAAACGTCATTTAGGGACTCAAAATGGCCCCAAAAGTTTGAGACCCAAAAAACTGCTAAGATGTGGAACCATTCTGAATTAGTGGAAGAAGTGGGTGGTCAATAGTATCCACCAGGACCAATCCTCCTCCCTTAATAAGAAATGGTCCCCATTGCATCAAGTTCCTCCATCAGATGAGGAAAGTTCTGCTAAATCTGACTCATGGTGAGCCACTTGCCCTGGTGAAGAAGGTGCCCTGCTTTGACGACCTGATAGAGTTGGATGTTCTGCTGGTGGGTGCCCTTCATTTTGGTGTCCATCATCCAATCAAATTTTTCATGTTCAATGCATTCAGGTTTTATTTTTGTAGGGGCTAAGTGCCTAGTCCCGTATGAAGTTCCCAAGAGAGGTGGAAAATATGGTTGAAGCAGTTCCACATTAAATACCATGTGCAAGCCAAGGAAAGGGGGAATACTTAATTCAAAAGAATTATCACCCATAGCCTTAGTGATGGTTCAAGGTCCGTATCAAATAGGTTGAAGCTTCCAATGGGGTCTTGTGAGGCGCTCTTTCTACAAATGCAACCGTACCTTATCTCCCACCTGAAACGTGTGTGGTACTTAATGATGATCGCGAGGTTGCTTGTACTTGGCATTGGATTTTTGCAAAATATCATGAAATTATTTTTGGATGTGTTGGATTCACTCAACAAATTTGGATTCTCAAGCAACCTCGGTCTGAGCATGGGAGGACTCTTCCTATGCAGCTATAATGGGCAGACCTACGTCATTGGGGGAAATGGATGGAGCCCCAAGCACACCTGAAAATGACTATGGCCAATAGAGTTGTGGAGGGATATGTTGTAGCTATGTTGAACATAAGGAAAGCTCTCATCCCATGTGCATGGATTCTTGTAATTGTACATCCTTAGGATATGGATAATCATCCTGTTGACTACCTCTGTTTTTCCATTAGTATGTGGGTGGAAGGCAGTCGATTTGGTCAGCTGTGTGTCCATCATTGACCATAGGTTGGACCAAAAATTACTCATAAACCTACCGTCTCGACATGAAATAGTGGTCAGTGGGATCCCAAAATGAACCCAAACACATTCATGAAGAGCTTAGTGGTGGCCTCGGTTGCGATGCTCTTCTTGGAGGGTGCCAAAACTACCATCTTAGAGAATCGATCAATGACCATGAAGACAAAGTCATTCCTATGCTTGGTTGAAGGCAGAACGAACATGTAATCCATGGATATGGACTCCCAAGGCCTATCTAAAGTAGGCAGGGGGGTGTATAGCCCCTGTTTCATGATGGTGGGTTTGGCAATGACACAAGCAATGTATCATCTGATTTACTTGCGAACATATTTTGAAAGCTTTGACCAATAAAAGCTTTTGCAACACTGCCACTGTTTTTTCCACACCAAAGTGTCTTGCCACCTGAATATAATGAGCTTCCCAAATCAACTTTGCACACTCTCTTGAAGGAACACATAGATGAATCAGATGGAATATCAATCCATCTTGGAGATAAAAGTCTAAAACTGGTTTTCCCGTGCTCAATGTTTGACAGATAACAACAAATTCAGAGTCATTATTGTATAATTGTGGCCACCTAGATGTCTCATGCCCACAAGAGTTAAGGACTATGGTTAGTGCCAAAACCAGGGGTCAAATGAGGTAGTCTGTGACACAATTGGTGCTTCCCTTCTTGTACTTGATGTTCAAGTGGAATTTTTGTAGGTATCTGGACCACTTATGATGACAGACATTCTGTAACTTTCGTTGTGTCTGCATGAATTCTAGAGGTTTGTGATCAATGTGGATAGCTGTTTCCTTCCCCATAATGTAATGCTTCCACTATCGACATGCCTGCATAATGGAGCACATCTCTTTGTCATATGTGGGGTATCTGTGAACAACATTAGATAGTGTTTCATTGTGATAGGCCACCAGATGCCCATGCTGAGTGAGGATTGCACCAATAACATAATATGAAGTATTTGTCTCAATCTCAAATGGTTGTTGTAGGTCTGGCAGAATAAGGATTGGTCTTGAACAGAGGCAAAATTTCAAATACTTGATTTCTTTCTGTTGGGACACAACCCAATCTAACTTAGCCTTCGCTCCACCTTTGGTCACTTGTCTTAGGGCCCAAGCGATCTTTAAGACCCCCAACAGAAAACTTTGGTAGAAGTTGGCGAGGCTCAAGAAGCCGTAGAGCTCGGTCAATGTCTTCGGGGTTGGCCAATCGAAGATGACTTGGATCTTGGCTGGATCCACCTAGACACCCTGCTCATCCACGATGTATCCCAAATATCAGATTCTCTACATACCGGAGGAACACTTCTCCAAATTACCATACAGCTTATGCTGTCGCAAGGTGCCTAAGACCCGCCGAATGTGCTTCAAATGTTCCTCCTACATTTTGCTAAAGATGAGGATGTCATCCAGACATATGACCATAAAGGAGTTTGTGAATGGTCACAATATATCAACCATCATCTGCATGAATGTGGTTGGGGAATTAGTCAAGATGAAAGGCATGACCAACCACTTGAAGATACTTTCTGTAGACTTCAAGGTTGTCTTCAATACATTAGTTTGGTCAATCGACACCTGGTGCTATCCTCACTTCAGATCAATCTTATTAAAAAAAATTACCTCCTTGAGCTGATCGAGAAGATCATAAATCCAGGGGACTGTGTACCAATCTTTTTCAAGGCTCTATAATCAATACAAAGTCGTCATGTCCCATCCTTATTATGTACCAGAACAATTAGGCTCCCACAAGGTGAGGATCTTGGTATGATGTGTCCCTTCAGAATTAGTTCTTGGATCTGGTGTTTGTTTTCTTCATTATCCATAATAGAACACCTGTATAAAGGGCCATTAGGGAGAGGAGCATTGGGTGTCAAATCAATTGAGTGCTTTACCTGACAATGCAAAGGCACCCCAGTAGGCGAGGCAAATATGTCTTTGTGCTCTTCTACTATCTTGTCCACCTACTACTGCTATGTAGAGAGACCACGTGCAAAGGTTTTGGTTATTGCAATGACCTTCTATTCACCTTTCAACCATACCATAAATAGGAAAAATCTCTAGGTCTGAGATACCACCTTTCTGCACTGCTTCGCAGAGATCAAAGAGAGCGCAATAGTTCAGACTGCCTCTAGTACCTTATATATTTGACCTACCAAAGTAATTATGACACTATGGGGCCTAGATTCATAAACAACATGACACTTCCATATATATGGTTGTCCTAAAATAACATCACAAACTTTAAGGGGGCAACATCACACAATACCTTGTCTTTGAAGGGTTTGATGTCGTAGTGTAGGTGGCATTGTTGGTTGACCCAAATATATCATCCCCGATTGAGCCAAATGATGGTGTATGGCTGAGGATGCAACGTCGTTGTTAGGTTCAACCTCTTGATGAACTCTACTTGGATTAGGTTCTTCTGGTTATTGTTTTCAACAATGAAATGGAGGGGGGTCCCCTTCACCCACACCTGTGAGTAGAAGAGGTGCTCCCCTTCTTCAGGCTCCTCTAGTTCCTCTAGATGGAATTTTTTGGTGGCAATGGTGACACTAGTTTCTGCATCAATGATCCATTTTCCCTTATTTGGTTCCAAATTAGAGTCTGAGTTGGCATATGACTTTGAGGCTTTTGTCTCAGCCAACAATGATTTTTTGGAGCGACATTAATCAATGTTGTGCCAAGGGATTTTGTGGAACTCACACCACTTTCCAGTGTCCTTCTTTGATTTCCTATTACCCTTCTTTACTTGTGGCTTGGATTGGTTGTTCTAGGGCTAACCATACTTGCTCTATCATTTTCTCTAGGAGTTAGGGCCACCTATACTGTGCTTCTACTGCGATGGGTTTGCAGAACTTAAATCTCACTTATTCTTTTTCTTGAAATTTTGCTTGATCTTGATAGCATATCAATAAGCGACTCCCAATGAGGAGATGTATAGGAACTCCATATCTGTTTGGATGTACCTATTTAGGCCACTTCTAGGGGGCACAAATTTTGCATACAATCTTTGTTTGGGGCACTCGGTACCATGTCGAAAAGGTCTCAAGATATATAGCTAATGAACACACAAATTTTACTCAGAAAATAAGATGATTCTTGCATAGACAAAAAGACATTCTTGCAAAAGGAAACAATATTAAACAGTAAATGGAATATATGAACCTTAAACTAATAGAAACACAATGTCGACTATCATACAAAATGTACAAGTATACAAGTCAACCAATGCCATGGCTGATCATGTAATCTCTTGGGATCATCTTAGTATTGTCACCAATAAATGAAGGACACAATATATTTTGGTTTATGTTGGTGATGATCATACACATGAATAATAATAAAATTCTACTATGGAGGAACATGGGGATGTAGAGATCTGTGATGTGCATCTAAGTTGCATGAACCTGCATCGACATAATTGCATGCTAGTTAGTCATTGTTTTGAAAATTGAATACTTCATAAATTAATACATTGTTTTATAAACATCTCTCATATTATATACTTTTTGGTTCACACCCATATGATTTGATCACTATAACATTTTGTGAACCTTCCCTCTACATCCTTAATCACTTTCTCCTCCTCTCTTAGTTCAACTAATGGTACAATGGGGACAATGCATTTTCTTCATTTTTAGTTTACAAAATCCCACTACAATTAGCACATTGCACCACATTTCCTTTGGATCCTCACTATGAAGCTCAACCTTAGCAACTTTGTCAACCTTGTAAAATAAAGTAAGCAGGTATCTTCGTCCCTGTGTTAATATGCAATGCATAATTTAATACAAATTAGGTATAATATCATTAAAGTATTGATAAAATATTAAACCATAAAGTGAACTAAAATTTGATAAGATACATTGCAATGACATGAAATTTGAAATACACGTTTCTCTAGCTATTTAATGCATGAAGTTGGTTGAACCAATACAATAATTGACTTAGTATGCAAATTTGTACTAGGCTCATGTATTTAAAAGTCAAAGAATCTAGAATTGCAAAAAACTAATTAGAAAAAAAGGTTTTTGACATGCATAGACCATGAGAAAGAAAGAGATTCCATCAATACATAAATCAAAAGTAACACATATGAAAGAGTTGTATTAACACATATTAATCTTTCCTTTTCAACAAATGATGCCACCCATGATATTATGAAGTAGCCAAGTAGCTACACCACTAGATCAATGCTATCGATGGTTGACACGAAGGATGCATCTTCCTCACTAAGATCTATTTCATTGTTTCCACTTAATGCTATACCCTAATAGTCACAAACTTGTGACTTGTGAAGTTAACCCTTCAAAGTATACTTTTGCAATACTTCCCACTACTCAAAACCCTACCTCTAGAAGATGTCTAGAAAAACACTGAGCAAATTATGAAACTAGAGGAGGAAAGGTACCCCCAGTTGAAGACTAATGTCTAAAGTCCAACAAAATTGTCATCGATTTGAGGCTCGGTCAGAATGTTATAGCGAGTTGCAACTCACAACCAAATGTCATTCAAGGACACATGCATAAATGGTCTTAGGGGCATTAAAATCATGTAGATCAATGTACCTACATTAAGTCAACTTTTACTCATGTATTTATGCATTCCCAATGCCAACATGTTGTTTTTGATTGTTTGGGGAAACTATTTGTGAAGTTGACCCCCCAAAGCAAACTTTTGCAATGCCTTCCATTACACAAAACCCTAGCTTTGGAAGTTTTTGGAAAATAATTGTTGGGATATGAAACTAGCGGAGGAAGGGTACCCTTAGCTAAAGTGTAATGCCCAAACACTAGAAGGAAAACACCATATCACAAAAGTGTTTTTGGAACCACTTCTCCCTTCCCCATTTCTGGTGAAGGTTTTTAGCGAAGGTAGGTGACTATAGGTTTTAGAAGATGTTTTTTCTCTAGTATGCTTCAACCCTATTAATGCATCCATGTACTTACATATATCGTGCACCAATGCATATACATACCACAAGCACTAAAATAGTTTAGCATATTTTATTAAAAAATATAGAATACTTAAAAAAAACCCGACCAGTGCGCCCAATCGATTACATCATTGATGCTTCCCATAGACTAAACCAACCAGGTGCATAATCATGCCACACACCAAGTTACTCTAAAATATTCTATAAAATGTCAGTTTTATCAAAAAATCCTTTCGATGCATCCTATATAAGCACACACATTAGTGCATAACACAACATGTGCACCAATATAGGTTACACAAACCATATTTGCACATTGGTACACTTACATACAAAGCACACTAGTGCATTTCTAGACCACAAGCATCAATATTGTTTAAAATATTTTACAAAAAATAGACCATTTAAAAAAATGTTGTCGATGTGCCAAATTGTAAAAGCACTGGTGTGTCCAATAGACTAAATTACATCGGTGCATAAGCATTCCACATGCACCAAGTTATTGTAAAATATTTTGTAATAAAATATTGGTTTTATTGAAAAGGCATTCCAGTGTGTTCTATATATGAATACGCACTGGGGTGTAAAACATACACGTGCACCAATATAGGTAACACAAACCCTATTGGTGCACCGATGTGCTTACATATAACATGCACCAATGTGTATTCAAACCTCAAGCATTGATATAGTTTAACACATTTTATAAAAATAATCAACCATTTTTCCAAAAAACATTCTTGGTGCACCAAAATGATTAAAGTACCATTGTGTTAAATATACTAAATTGCATTGGTATGTAAGCATTCCACATGCAACGAGTTATTCTAAAATATTTTGTAATAAAATATTAGTCTTTTTGAAAATCCCTTTGGTGCGTAGTATATATATTGACGCACATTAATGTGTATTATATATATTAACACACATTGGTGTGTAGTATATATATTAGCACACATTTGTGTGTAACACACACACACACACACACACACACACACACACACACACACACACACACACAAATATAGGTTTTTAAAATACAAATGTTTTGTGTGCTCGATAGCAATACACACAACGACGAGTTGAGGTATAAGATGCACTATTCTAGGGTAAAAATAAAATAAAATTACACAACTGAATTTCATTTATAACTTTCAATTAGTGTGACAAACCATACAAGCACATCTGCTTAGTATCCCCTTAGGGCTGCCCCTTCTTGTGGTGCTACTCAACAACCACATTTCTTGACTCCTTCGCTTCCATGGTGGATTTGGGGTTGTTTTGAAATTTTGCAAATGGTACCATATTTTTATTTTTACATACGTGGGCAAACATGTCTCCTCAATAAAAAAGAGACTAGGTAAATTCATTCTTATTCCTTGATTTACATTTTTACTGGATCAAAATTTAAAATTTGGCTTTAAATTTGATTATTTTTTCTATTTAGAAAACCAAATCCAGGATGGTGCAGTGTTGTTTTTTGTCTCACATTATTTGGCGGCTCTTTACAAGTATACTGTCAGTGGTGCACCATCACTATAATAATGAATCAACGAGTTTAATAGAATGAATGAAATTTCCCATGCTCTTCAGTGCACTAATATATGTATAAATGCACTGTTCATGGCGTGCCACATAAGAATATGCACATGTGAAATGTTTAACATTTTAGTACATTTCCATTCTACTCGGTGCACCAAAAAGTTATAGAGGGAACCAGTTATGGCTCCCCATAAATATGTGGTGCATCACATTACCATCTCTAACAACTTCAAGTGATGGCAATGCTTTGAAATATTTATAGTGCACCATAAATAATATTAATGGCACATTAACAAATAATAAAGTGCCCTATTTATGGTATGTTGTCATAAATATCATGCACCTATTATTGAATATATTTTTAAAAGTTGGTAGACTAATTGGTCCATGTATGTTTATTTATGAGCATCGTTAATGGTGTGATAGAGAAAGCACAATAAGTACTGCATTTGCTATGCAAGCACACCAATTATGACACCTTTATGTAAAACATGCTTACTGAAGATGAAAAACATTTTTCAACACAATATTTAATGAATATTACAAATGATAACTTACCATATAATTTATTATTCTATAGATATATGTGCCTATTAAAATTTCTATATGAATTAAGGACAAAGAGGGCCACAATGACAATATAATTGTAGCAAGTTGAACCATATACTTTTCTTCACGAGTGTTAGATATGAGAGAGGGAGAGGGACTTGTACCCTCAACCTATTACAACTCAGACTTGTCACCTTTTAATGGAAGTTGGTCTCCTAGATTTTGATGAGGAGTCAAACTCCCTTAAGGAGAACATGGGTTACCCCACATGAATATGATAGAACATAACATGATAGTGGGAGGGCTCGCCACCTAGAGGCAGGAGATCTGGGTTATGTGCTCGCGTCGGTTGTTCCTCCCCCCCTCATCAGACAACCTCTACTCTAGAATCAACAATAACGACATGGTACCTTCTTGTTGGTGCCTCCAGACAGATGACACAAGGAAATTGTGTTTGAAGTACCATCGATTCAATATGAAAATCCTTCACACTCCTGCAACAATCTACGATAGCTTTGGGGCAATTACTATGGTCATTAATGGTGACAGTGAAGGGGTACATATGGCTCGTTCATGTTTTAAGCTCAACTGGCTCCGGGATTGAGTATTCTACCACCACTAAGATTTTTGTGGAAGGCCTACAATTTCTCATGATGGTGCGTCAGCGAAAGTGAGTTCACTCTCGAAGAAGCAACAATACTCGAGCTCCACTCTCTGGGAAATCTTCTCATACAAAAAATATAGATGTCATCTCTGCATCTCGTAGACCATGCACTTCCTTTGAGTGGAGTTGTCACATTGAATGGTTTGATGATGCTGGTCGCTCTTTGGGTTTTCTCCCCAGGCTTGTCTCTCCCCCAAGGACTCCATTTTCCGGCTCGCTGGTTCATAGAAGCAGTAATAGGGAGGTTCCCTCCAACCAACACTTCATGGAATCTGATTCTGGACCGAAAGTGGATTATTTCAACTTTCACTAGGCTTTGGACACTCTACAATGTCTCATATTTGTAACGACCCTGCTTAAATAGATGTATAGGATTATTAATTATAATTAATTTAATAATCTAACTGTCCTAAAAGTTAGCTAAACAATAATTATTTCTTAAATAACATTAACTAATTAATTATTATTAATTACTTGTTCATGATTGTCAAGGATTAATTAATGATTGTTGGGATAAGGGGCATTAACTACGAAAGGATAAGATAATTAATAAATGGATAAGGAAAGTAATGAAGAAGGGGGAAGTCGGTGAAGGGGCAATATGACGGGGAGAGCCTTAGGGTGGAAGGCATTCTTTTGGGAAGGGGATTACCATTCTACGTGAAAATTTTGGAGGTTTCTCTTGGATTTGCACAAGAGTTGAGTTCTGTAGTCGGGAAGGTTTAGTACAGGGGCACCGGTTTGCTGGAGGTTTTGGGCATGGGGGCCAGGATATCCATATGAAATCCTAGAACTAGGAAGTTGTCCTAGTTGGTAGGGTGGAACAAGGTTTGGGCAGTGTTGGATCCAGTTCAACAACGAACAACCAGATCGACGAAGGAATTAGCATCAGACCAAGGTATTTTAAAATTATGTATTTGTTTTATTCTGTTATAAAATTTTATTATTCATTGATCAATTTAAAATGCGTATGTGCTCAATTAA
>SNQJ01S0000065.1:128296-171924 GCA_010110895.2 Picea sitchensis | reverse complement strand
TTAATTATTATTAATTACTTGTTCATGATTGTCAAGGATTAATTAATTATTAATTGACTCATTAATTAATTAAGTAAAGAATTAAAGGGGGTTAATAAATTATATTGTTAAATTAAAGCTTACGTATTTGGGAAGGGATAGGATATTAAATATAAGATAAGATAATAAATATGAAAGGATAAAATAACAAATAAGGGGGATAAGGAACATGAATAATGGGATAAGGGGCATTAACTACGAAAGGATAAGATAATTAATAAATGGATAAGGAAAGTAATGAAGGAGGGGGAAGTCGGTGAAGGGGCAATATGATGGGGAGAGCCTTAGGGTGGAAAACATTCTTTTGGGAAGGGGATTACCATTCTACGTGAAAATTTTGGAGGTTTCTCTTGGATTTGCACAAGAGTTGAGTTCTGTAGTCGAGAAGGTTTAGTACAGGGGCACCGGTTTGCTGGAGGTTTTGGGCACGGGGGCCAGGATATCCATATGATATCCTGGAACTAGGAAGTTGTCCTAGTTGGCAGGGTGGAACAAGGTTTGGACAGTGTTGGATCCAGTTCAACAACGAACAACCAGATCGACAGAGGAATTAGTATCAGACCAAGGTATTTTAAAATTATGTATTTGTTTTATTCTGTTATAAATTTTTATTATTCATTGATCAATTTAAAATGCGCATGTGCTCAATTAAAAGGAATTATTGAATTTTCTGAAATCAAGTAGCAGTTACTGTTTTGTTTGATTAATTATTTGACGTTAAATTTATTCGGCTACTACAATATTTGAGTTGTGCATCGCAATGGCGGATTTCCAATTCTGAATGGAACTTATGGAGCAATGAATTTCTACACTCATGGCCCGACATGCACTACCAGTCCCTTAACAAACCGAGCATTTTCTTCTAACACAATATGTGGTTCTCCTCCAAGTCCCTATTCGCCTTGCTCTAGGTGACCCAAGCTACTCTTCTCCAAGTGTTCCAGGTCATCACAATGATCTTTAAAGGTTTCTTTTGTTGGTTCAAATGTTTAGTTATAATTTTCTCATCCCTACAATAGGCAAATTTGCACTGTTCCTAGTTTTAGTCATTTCACTTATTTCCATAGGGATTTTCATTTCATTTCATTTCAGTTTATGGGACATCTAAGACTCTAAGTTGCTCAGGAGCGAACATGGGTTTATTGATGTTGTTGATTGGTCGTTGGGATCATGGTAGGCATGCCTGTGGTACCAAACCATAGAGGAGGTTTTTTTTTTTTATCACTAGGACGTGTAGGAGGGTGGAGGATTTTACCCATTTCCTCATTCTATCACTTGGCATTTTAGGACATAATCAACTTCCATGTGTATAGAGATATGTTAGTGAGGACATTACTAACCCGAGTGAATTCTTTGTCACTGGAGGGTAGTTGAGTTTACATTCCTTTGTACTAGAAGAGGTTAGGTGCTTTTCTCTTATTATGATGGCATTGCCACACTATACATTTCACATGAAACCCATTAGTTTCCATATAATGTACTATGTAGATAGTTTATTTTGTAGGCCTCGACTGGTCAAGTGGTCTACCATTATTCTATGATAGTCTTGTATTGCTCTGGATCTTTGTTGCACTGTGTTAAAGGGGAGATAGGTCTTCCCCATTGTTTTAGAGCTATTTACTTTATTTTTTGAGAGGTTTTTTTTACTTAACCACCATTCAACTGCCTCCCTCCTAGGGTGATGATTGATGTGCATATGCACATGTGGGGGCATATGTTGTCCAAGAGGGGCTAGACAAAGTATCCAGGTTGGTTGGTAAGTTTATAGGTTTTCGATATATTAGCTAGTGAGGATGATCACACCCCTGATCGTATATGGTATTTATATGCAGGATGGACTGGTGGGCATGTGTAGGCATCCTGTTTACCAAGGGCATGCAAACACATGAGAAAGGTAATATGAAAAGTTATATTTTGATTAATCTAGTTGCACATTTTTTTTTCTCATTTAATGCACTTGGAATTGATTGTAAGAATTTATTTAAATTATCTAATTATTGTTGTCTATTATTTTGTAGATATTGGCTTGTATGTTGGTGAGGGACCTCCTAAGCATGATGTAGAGATGGATGAGGCCAATTAGGTAGCTCTAGTGCACATATTTGGCATGCCGTTGAGGCTAGATCACATATTTTGGTAGTAGATTGTAGATCAATTATGCACACTATTGTCTTGCTATGGATTGTAGTCAGTACACCAACGTGTGGTCATAGAGTACCCCAAACTTATAAGGATATATGCGATCATTCCCAGGAATATAAAGTTATTGATGTGTCATATTGGTGGTGTCCCTATTTGGGGACAGAGGATGAGGGATGAGGAGCAAGGAGTTGTGAGTCGTGGTCATTAATTTTTTTCACCTGATTTATCTTCAGATGATGAGATGTCTAAGGATACTCATCCTCCTCCTCCACCACCACCACCATTGCCTCTGAATTCTCTTGATTCCCCACCTTCTACTTCTCTTCCTCCTCCTCCTCCACCACCACTTTGAGATTCTTACTCCAACTCATCCACCATTTCCTCCCCCTCTTCCTCCTTTACTTATTCCACCAACTACACCACCTATTCCAACACATGTTGCTTCACCTACTACTCCACCTATGCCAGCCGTTGCACCACCTATTCCAACACTTGTTGCTCGACCTACTACTCCACCTATGCCACAAGTTTCACCACCACTTACTACTCTACCTACACCACTTGCTACACCATCCACCGATCCACCTACTATTGCACCACCCTTTGGAACATCCATTGATCCACCCACTATACAGGCTAGTGATCCTATATCCTCTATGCTCTTATTGGTTGATATAGATGTTGTTGGAGATATATATCTGACTATATATAACTTTTTGTCTATTGGAGGTATTGATACCTATAGGTTTGGTAGCGGGCCTAACAATAATTGACATGTATATTTATTGCTGGCCGAAAACATGAAATTGGGTCTGAAAACAAAAACCAGAGAATTGCCCCAAGCTTAGCTGAACTTTGGCGGTTGCAGACTCCTGCAAATACTGAGAATTTGGTTTCGAAAATGACACCAACATTTCCAAAATTGAATCTACTTTCAATTCCTATAATTTGTTTTCATTTTCATTATTTTTATCTAATTTTATTTAATTTATAAAAATATCACTGCATAATATTTTCAGCAGACATTATGATTCGGTGAAATGAAATATCAGTATCTCTAAAAATATACAGTGAAAAATTTAGAAAAAAATATATTCATAATCCTTAAACTGTTCTTTTCAAAAGTGTATATTTAGATTTTAGTTTTAAGTAAAAATTAAGATAGATACAAGGTGTAGAAAAACATGTGTTTAAAATTTGCAACGTTTTCAGCTTGGTCAACTTAAAAAAATTCTAGAAATTATAATATTCATCCGTTAGATTCAAAATTATAGTCATAATAAAATAGAGTCTCTGTAGATTGTTGAAGTATATTTTGTTTCTTAAAAACATAAGTTTAATAATAGATACATTGTTGTGGGAAAAAGTAACTCATTATTATTCCTTTCATGTTTAAGGAACACACTGTTAAACAATTGTCAAATTGACATATCAAATCGTGATAATTTTTTTTTGAAAAATAGTCATTGGAAAGATAACAAAATTCTTCACAAGTTTTGTTTTTATTGTAAAGTGAAAATCTAAATAAAAAATACTTTTGTATGCCGGAAGTTGAAGAACTTGTGAAAATACAGTTTTTTTCTCATAAAACAAGCAAAAGTGTAACCTGTTATCCCCGATATCTAGGGATAACTAGGAGATCATGTCTCGAGGCCCACATGGCCCTAGACATGGAGTACCGAGAGCAGGAGCGACCTGAGCATGGTCCTGGAGGACCCATCTTCTTCTTCTCAGCTAGACTTGTCCTGCCAGCAGTACCAGCCTCCATCACTACCGGCCTGGGCTTGCATGAGAAAGGCTCTTGCTCCATGAGAGTGGTGGTCGAGGTATCATGGTATGTGTCATATTTGATCATTACTAACCATCTTATGTATGCATTAGATCTCTTTCATTTTGGATATTTGCTTGGATCTTACACTAATCCACTTGACCCCTTTGTTGGGGTGATTGATGGGGTGGCTTAGCAAGTTGGTATTCATGGGTTTGGTTAGCCACCAAGGGGTTTGAAGAACCATCGCCCGATCCCCTCATATTCTCACTTTTTTCATCTTAAAACCCGGCTCATCCATCCCATTCCCCTAGATGCGGCCCATTAGGATGACCGCTTGAGGGTACATCTTGTCTTGTGGGAAGAAGGGGCTAAAAGGCCGAGGGGAGAGTGCTTGATAAAAGATAAAGCCATAGAGGAAAATTAAAACCTAGAGATGCTTAGCCCGAGGATCCCAGAAGGCAATAAAAAGCCTCTCATAAGCTGAGGACCCTAATAAAATGATAATAAATAAGTGCAAGACCTAACCAAGAGGATGGGAGGTCTCACCAGTCGACCATTATGTTCATAGGTATTTAAGCGGTATGACATTGCCACCATCCTGGTCACCAAGCCGAGGCGATGACCTTTGGTTGTATGGCCAAAGGAAGGGGGTCATCACGAGCCAACCCTCTCATTTAAGAAGATACTAGTGGGTAGCTTGGCTGTCGGCTCGGCCACCCTAGCCAAGAGGCGATTCTCTTCGTCAAGGCTTGTAGCAAAAATGCAAATAAAGAAGATAAGGCAATGGGGCTTGGAAAAATTTGCATCCATGGCCGAATTACCTTCGCCTCCTACAAAGGCACCCAGGGGCGACACCAACCCTAGGTCGACTATGACTAGACATCCTAAAACCACATCACGTCGTATGTACATGGGTTTGAATAACCCTTTGAAACTCTCCATTTCTTGTGGGTATTAGCCCAATAGAGTTTGCCCTTTAGTTTACTTTGGCTTTATAGTGGGCTTGTGTAGGGTCTTTGAGCTATTAGAAGATTTGTTAGAGATGTGATTATGCATATGTCGATAAATTTAATGATAGAAATCGCGGTTACATTTACCATGATGTTTTGGATGTGAGCCCTGGAGGCTGGTAACGATGTCGCGGGACCATACCGTGGTCGGGTCCCGGAGGATCGGTGCACATGGGGAGATGATTAGTTAGGACCTCCATGGGTTTGAAGAGCCCATCGGATGGGCGTTGGGATGGCGGCCGGGAGACAACCTTGTGAAACCCGATACCTGAAGAAGGATGCCCTCCTTCCCGAGGGGCGTTTTAGCGAGAGACCATGGCATATAAGGGATCTGACCCCACTTCACAGTGGAGCGTTGACCGTTGGTAGGGGGCGCCACCGAGGCGGGGATGGGCGGTAACTTCTAGGGCACGTGGCGGCTATGTTGGGCTTGTTTGCCACGTGTGACATGTTGTTGGAGCCCCGGGAGGGGCAACGTCTTACTCATTTGATGGTTATTGAGCCCTAAAGGTCCAGCGTCTCCTTTAGGGGCTTGACACAGCAATTTTTCTCATTTTGACATTTTAGCATGTAAAGAGTGACGTAATTTAAAGCTGACTGTCAGCCTTGCCGACTGTTTTGTTGACCTATTTTGCAATTTAAAGGTCAAAGTATTGTATAAATAGAGGATGTTTTCCCCTCTTTTGGATAACATAACTTGCTGTCATTGTGAGAGAGACTTTTTTTAGCTCTTGTTCTTTTGTTCTTGTCTCTTTGGAGTGTGGAGCAACCTCTTGGGAGGATTAATTTTTTGGCAAAGTGGTGCTTTCTATGCTGTGGAAGGTTTACAACTAGGGAATGGTTAATGCTTCTTCCTTGATCTTGTAAGTGTTTTTTCAATAAAACTTCTTGAGTGAATGGTTTGTTGTTTAACATTTGCATTTATTTGTTATCTTGTTGTTATTTGCTTAACCATTCCAAAGCCCTAAAAGGGGCTTAAGCAAAGTAGGTCATTGGCTTTATGTCCCCATAGCATGAGCTTATAGCCATTGGATTTACTTGAGAAGGTCTAGCCTAGCCATAGCCACTAGCCATCTCTTGTCTTGAGCTAGTTTTGAGCATAAATTGAGAAAGAAAGAGAGTGATCCTAGGCCTAATTAAGTTTACACCTAGGGTTTACTTCTAGGAGGTTTATGAAGCCTTGTATTGAGCAACACTTTTCAGCCCTAGATCTATGCTTCTAAGCTGGCCGTTTTTCCAAGAAGGTCTTAAAGAGAGGAGTAAAACACAGGCCTAGCTTTAGCTACACCTAGGTAAGCCTTTTTCTTCTTAGGGTTTTGGGTTTGTGGCCTTGCCATAGCAACACCATCAAACCCTAGCTCTCTTAATCTTTAGTTTGAATCCTTCCTAAACCATTAGCCATTTCTCCATTGACTCCATTGACCCAAAGGCACTAGTCTAGAACTTTTACTTGAGCTTGTTATGCCTCAGAGAAATCTTTCAAACTACTTCAAATTTGCAAAACCCACTAACCTAGCATCTAACCCTAGTTAATTCTTGAACTAATATGAAGTGGACAACGTTGGCCTTAAATTGAACTTTGCTTGGATAGAAAGGTCGCATTGTCTTCTTATCATAGTAGGTAAGGTTGAATTGCATTTTTGATGGGTGATTTTGTCAAAACGTCACTCATAGGCTAGCTAACCTGCTTAGGCACCAAATCGCCAGTGGCGTCATAGTCTTGTTTTCTTGCTTATACCTAAAGCGTTGTAATCATATAGAGGTGACGTCATAGTCTTGTTTTCTTGCTTATACCTAAAACGTTGTGGCTATTTTCACCTCTCTTGATTGGCATTGAGTTGTTAGTTGTATTCATGAGCTTATTTGGTAAAACGTTGTGCTCTTTGCTTCTCATTTTGACCTATTGATAAGGTTGACGTCACACCTATTGTAGCAACAATATATAGGTGACGCAACAACAATATATATATGAGCTGATTTGACATTGCATTAATGATATGATACATGGTTGAATTGTGAACTTTGAATGATGATTTGCCCTTGATGCTTTATTGGAGAAGTGATACAAGTCTTTGCTTTGTTTAGCCATCATTGACTTCGTCAATAATAGCATTAATCCATTGCTCATATATTTATTAAAAGATAGTCTTGAATGCTTATGAAGTACTAACCCACTGGAAGCACTTTCTAGTTCTCTTTGTTTTGTCTCGCAAACAGGTGCATCATCAGTGGTTTTATCTCCTTGACTATCCTCTCTTGGGCAGCAATCTGTGGAAGGGGTTTTCCTTGACTTGGCCTTTATCCTTTAGCCTTCCTTTGAACCAGATTGCTCTAGGGACGTCTCCCTTGGACTTGCCCTCCTAAATAGAAAGAGCCCCCCATCGAGGTGACAGTGGGTGGGGAAGCTCCTGTTACGCCGGTTTCAAGCCCTGACTCAAGCCCTTGGACTTTTCCTATAAACCGTGCGATAACATAACCCATCTTCATGATTTCACCCTGCTACAATATATATTATTTGGCACGTTTATTTCTCTTGAGAAGCATATTTGTCATATATATATATATATATTGTCATTCATGTATATTATGCATTTTCATATCATGTTGACGTTATTGTTGTTTGATTTATAAAATGTATTATGTGTATGTTAATAATTATCATTATTAATGATTTCTTTGTTTTTAAAATAAATTTAAGATGCCATATAATGTTTAACTATTTTTCGAGGTGAATTCTTTTTGCCCAACAAGATAGGATATGGTGATTAAACATGTTTACAAACTTGATTAATTAAATGATTCAATCAATTATTTCAATATCCAATTAATTTTTCAAATCAATTTTTTATTAAATCACATTTTTCAAATTCATTTTAAAATATTTTTACTAAAGTTATTATGAATATTGATAAAATTAAAATTATGACATTTAAATCTAGCAAAATTAATTATCCCCCCAATTTAATATAGTGACAACATCTTGTACATTAAATAACAAAAACAATTCTAATTTTCTTAAAATCAATTTGTTTATTAAATCTTTTATTAAGTCATGAAAATAATTCGAAATTCTGAGATTATATATAAAAGAGATAAAAAATACCTTCAACTAAAAACAAATTTATCGTCTTAATGAGAAGTTTGACCTCAAAATGCGATCTCTAGCCCTTAAAACCCATATTTTTGCATAAAAAAAAATGAAAATCAACTCCCGAATAAAAAAGTGGTGCAACTGGTGGCAACATTTTTTCTAACGTGGTTTAAAATTACAACAATTTTCAAGGATGGTCTTAAAAACTCATATAGTTGCTCATAAAAAACCTTAAAATAAACACCTACATAAAAAAACGACGCTTGCTAAAGCAAAATGTTTTTCCTAAACGTTAAAATTATAGCTCATTATGTCCTAATTGAAAATGTGGCCTTCACAACATATCCCTATACAAATAAAAAACCCAAAATTGGATTCTAAATGGTCACTTAAAATTTTATTTACCATTTTTTTTTTAATTTACATTAAAAAATAAATAAATAGAAAGAAGAAAATCTTCACATTTTTTTATTTTTTTTAAATAAAGAAAAAACACATTTAAAAAAAAAATTCACCCCGCCCCTCCAAAAAAAAGCATTAAAAACAAAGGTGAAAAAAAAACAACTAAAAAGAAATGAAACAAATTTAAAATTTCCCTGAAAAACAATAATAATTTTTTGTTGTTGTAAAAAGAATAATAAAAAAAACCTAGAAACATAAAAAAAAGAAAACAAAAAGAGAAAAAAAAAACCAAAAAAATACTCCAATAAGGCTAAAAAAGAAATGAAATTCAAATAAATATTAAAAAAAAAGCGATCTAAAATAAAAAAAATATTAAAAATACCTAAGATAAAACTTTAAAAATTAAAAAAAAGAACATATATATTTTAAAAACAATTTTTAATTATGTTAAGAACCAAAGACTTGAATACAAAATACCACAATAGTACCAAAGATATCTGAATACAATCACCACACAAGATATATGGAACAATTTGTAAAATATCGTTTATTACTATCAAACCCTTAGGGTAGGGCAACACCATACAATGGATTCTATTATGGAAGTGATCCTCTTCTGTTCACTTGCCTCTTTTGAGGGGGGCATCTTCCTATTGAGCTACCACTCAAATACAATACTTCTCTTCATATCCCATTACATTGCTTGAACCCTTTTATATAGTGCTACCATCACCTAAGAACATTCTAAAGGAGGAATCTTCTACAAGTAGAACCTTCTAAGAAGTCTTCTTACATTTATTATATCTAACTGCTCATTTATTATATGTAACTATGATAGTGGGCCTTATTTAATAATATAGTGGATCTAGTCCACCTTATATTGCTTACACTTCTTTATATAACTCTCTCTATCTCCTAGGAACCTTCTAGAGAGCCTTCTCATATTTATTACATCCAACTACCGTAGTGAGAATTTATTAATATATTGGACCTAGTCCACCTTACATTGAATGACCGCATTTTCATATATTAATTGACTTCCACTAATAATACATAACCACATTCCCATTTGGTACCTCCCTAGGTACCCCCATATTACCTCCCTAGGTATACTACATTCCATCCCCCTTCACATGTTTCATCCTTGAAACATGAGAATAAACCACACAATATGACCGACTAAGCAATGTATCCAACTAGTACCAAGTACGACCATCCATCCATCTTAATGGAAGATGAACATGATGTCCAACTACTGCCTTGCCACCCTGATCTTGCTTTGCATCGTGCCGATGTTTCCCTGGGATTCGTTCTCTAGCCTGATGTCCTCCTGTAGTGTTGGTAGATCTCCATGTACCTCTGGACTGGTTTCCTTTTTGGTGCCCTATTGGTGCATAAATGTGTTGATGCACATGCCCTTGCCTTGATGACTGTTGTGTCTCTATATGATGTGGATGGCGATATACAACAACTGTAGGAATCTGTTCTTTTTTCTTCAAATCTTCAACACTTTGTGCCTTTGAGTCAATGACCTCCTTAGCTTATTGATTGTGTCCTTATTGTGGTTTTGCTTCATTTCCTTGTATAGACTCCGCCTCTGATTCAACTTTGGACTCAATAACTTCTTTGTTCACCTCTGTGGGCCCATCTTTCTTACTAAGAGACACATCATGCAATGTGATTTTATTTTCTTGTACCACAACTTCAAAAACTTCTTTTGCACATTAATATTAGTGGTACCCACTGATTCTATCCAAGGATATCCCAAAACAATATCCAAATCATCCATATCTGTAGCATGGAAATATCAATGCAACACATATTTATCCATAGTGATCTTCAAATCTTTAAAAATTTGAACATGTTTATCAACAACCTGTGTGCTATGAATATTCTTTGTAGGAACTTACAATCTATTAGCCAACTGAACATTGATAAAATTTTGCTGGCAACTAGAGTTAATAGAAATAATGACATTTTCTTTATGAATATAACCATGAACCTGTAATATAGATTTGCCACATGAAAATAAACCCTTGGTGTTGTCTTTATCCTTACACTTCGTATGAGACCACTTGTCTAAAAACAATTTTTCCATTTCTTCCTCAGAAAGTGACATCCACTCCCAAAAGTCAAATGATGTCCACCATGTGTGAGCATCTTCTCTCAAACGAAGATGTAGACAAAATTTCCACTGCTCTTTCCATTTTGACTTGTGGGACTTTAAGAAGTCTTCAATACTAGTACCATCATCTTTAAGAAGTCTAGATTGGTTTCCTTTTTGGTGCCCCGTTGGTGCATAGATGTGTTGATGCACACGCCCTTGCCTTGATGACTATTGTGTCTCTATATGATGTGGATGGTGATATACAACAATTGTAGGAATCTGTTCTTTTTTCTTCAAATCTTCAACACTTTGTGCCTTTGAGTCAATGACCTCCTTAGCTTCTTGATTGTGTCCTTCTTGTGGTTTTGCTTCATTTCCTTCTATAGACTCCGCCTCTAATTGAACTTTGGACTCATAAATAACTTCTTTGTTGGCCTCTGTGGGCCCATCTTTCTTACTAAGAGACACATCCTGAAATGTGATTTTCTTTTTCTTGTACCACAACTTCAAAAATTTCTTTTGCACATTAATATTAATGGTACCCACTGATTCTATCCAAGGATATCCCAAAACAATATCCAAATCATCCATATTTGTAACCTGAAAATCTGAATGCAACACATATTTATCCATAGTGATCTTCAAATCTTTAAAAAATTGAACATGTTTATCAACAACCTGTGTGCTATGAATATTATTTGTAGGAACTTGCAATCTATTAGCCAACTGAACATTGATAAAATTTTGCTGGCAACTAGGGTTAATAGAAACAATGACATTTTTTTTATGAATATAACCATGAACCTATAATATATTTGCCACATGAAAATAAACCCTTGGTGTTGTCTTTATACTTACACTTCGTATGAGACCACTTGTCTAAAAACAATTTTTCCATTTCTTCCTTAGAAAGTGACATCCACTCCCAAAAGTCAAATGATGTCCACCATGTGTGAGCATCTTCTCTCAAACGAAGATGTAGACAAAATTTCCACTGCTCTTTCCATTATGACTTGTGAGACTTTAATAAGTCTTCAATATTAGGACCATCATATTTTCCTATAAAATACATTTTGCTTGGAAAAAATATTCAACAAAAACTAGGGTTGAAAAATAAATTACTACAGAAAATCGCGGCTTTTTCCGGAAAACCCTGAAAAACTGTTGAATTTAAAATGTTCATAACTTTACTTCCTAGACTCCATTTCGACTGATTTTTTTTTGAAATTGGGTATTTTTTCGAGAGGAAGTCAAATACTCAATTTTTTTTTTCCAAATTCAGCTCGTAAAGCTTCAAATCTGAACATGGAGTGCGCCGCCTCTTTTTCTTCCTTAGAAAAATTCTGCAAAAAGAGCGAAAAATTCTTCCCTTCTTTGGCCAAGGAAAGTGCTTTGATACCAATTGTTAAGTACCTATACTAGATCTGTAAATATACTTCAATAAGACCAAGAATAAACCATAAACCATTCACCATAACACAAACACAAGAATATAGAAAACCCTTGAGGTAGGGTAACACCATATATTAATCCTTATGGAAGGATAAAACTCCCCGAACAATCCTTGCTTGTACAATCACAATATTCTTCACTATGATTCATTACATTGCTTACACTTCTTTATATAACTCTCTCTATCTCCTAGGAACCTTCTAGAGAGCCTTCTCACATTTATTACATCCAACTACCATAATGGAGCTTTATTAATATAGTGGACCTAGCCCACCTTACATTGAATGACCACATTCTCATATATTAAATGACTTCCTCTAATAATACATAACCACATTCCCATTGGGTACCTCCCTATGTACCCCATATTACCTCCTTAGGTATACTACAAAATATGAATACCCCAACCACCATATTCCATGAACTCTCTACCTCTTATTAAGCGGTGGCCGGCTTGGTCGATAAGATGTGGCAAACAAGTCATTCTTGGGTTAGATCTTTTCATTGGAGGTAATACGTCTTTCAATCTCTCAGGTCCTCTAATACATCATCTAAATAATGTGCATATATTCTCTTTAGCACAAGCGACTATTCCAAATGGTGCTGGAACTAATCAATGTTGGCTTGAGGCTAATCACCTTGGTCTGTCGGGTGAGATGGCTACAGAGTGGAACAACTTTCTCATTATGTTACGAAGCAGTGGAATCTCTCTTAATAATTCAAGAGATAAGCTTGTTTGGTCATGGAACAAAGCAAAGGGTTCTGTAACTTCCAATTTAGCATATCAATCTTTATCATATATTAATCTCTTGGATGATAATAAATGGTGGTATAAGGCTATTTGGAAAGTAAATATCCCAGGTAAAATTATTTGTTTCATGTGGCTTTGTTTGATGGATTGTATTCTTACTGGTGCTAATTATAGGAGAAGGGGTGGGATTGGGCCTTCAACTTGTAGTCTCTGTCTCAGAGATGAAGAGATGACCTCTCACCTCTTTGTGCATTGTGAGGTTTCACAATCTATTTGGAAAGATATCCTAATTTATCTGAAGATTCCGGAAGCTTGGAGCTTATCTTCTTTAGAAGATAATATATTACAATGGTTCATTACATATCCAAAGTTGCGGCATGTTCCTTTTCTGGTGTTATGGGGCATTTGGAAGTACACGAATAAAATATTATTTGAGAATTGGCCCAGGCAGGATTCCAAAATTGTCACTAAAATCATTCTTTCATTTAAAGAATTCACAACGGCTTGTGAAAATGACAAAATGGAATACATTCTCAATCCAGTCTATTTTGATGATACTCCTATAGGGTTCTTTGATGGTGCAACTGTTGGAAGTTTATGTGGTATTTGTATTTTTCTTAAAATTAGTTCAGATCACTTCTTTAGAGTTCATTTTGTTGGTGGTGAAGGAAACAATATGAAAGCAAAGATCTTGGGATTATGGGGTCTCTTACACTTCACATCTAGTTTATCCATAAATAAGATGATGGTGGATGGAGATTCGAAAGTGGCTATTGATTGGATAAATGACAAAGCAAATCTGAATCTGATATATCTAAATTCTTGAAAGGATAAAATCAAGAGATTAAAAGATAGTTTTGATGGGATCAAATATGTGCATGTGCACAGAAAATTTACCTTTGAAGCAGATTCACTTTCCAAAAAAGCTCTGGACTATTCTATTGGATGGATTTTTTCCAAGGAATATATAGAAGGATCTATAGTTAGTGCAGATAGATGCTTTTTGTTATAAAGACATGAGTACAAATGTGATATTCTAGATCTAGTTGTTAGCGATATTGTGATGATATGAACTTCTCATATTTTGTATTAGAAAGCATTTTCTAGATTGAAGACAATAGGATCATGGATAGAAAAGGTTATAAACTTTTGTTGAACTGTAAAGGGAACATCATCTTCATTGATCCATATGTATTTGAAAGGTTCACTTGATTCTTAATAGAATAGTAGTGAAACTGTTTTTTTTTGCGTGAAAAAAAATAAAATAATAATAATAATTTAATTATAAAACCTATTTATAATTAAAACCAAAACAAATTTAACTAAAATTAAAAACTATTTATTTTTTATTTTTTTGTAAGCTAGTTTTCGTATTATTTGTTATAAACTGAAATTACAAAGCATAATGTCAACACTGGTGCTAAGGCTGCCATGAGAGGAAGCCAACCCCACCACCAAGTGTAGAAGTTACAACAAATTGTATTGTAAGAATTATATATATACCGAGTTACAAAGTTTGGCATGGTATGAAAAGTTCTAAGTATATAGCTGTAACAAAAAGAGTAGGCCTACAACCTTGCAGACCAAGCTATGATGGTGTAAACCAAAAAATAACAGGCCATAAAAACTTATTTAGAAACATAATTGTAAGGGAAGGGATGCTTGGATGAATCTGTCCATTTAGGAGCCATGATAACCTAGAGAAGCTCCTCCTTGTTGCGCCACATCTTGGGATCTTGAGCTCCAGAGTCCAATAACCAGTCCAAACGTTTTTCCACTCTTGTTGAAATGTTTTCTCGTCATTGTCTCAATGGAGAGATTGAATAAGGTTGCGCTGCGCCTCTGTGAAGACACGGTGCAGTGGTAGAGGGGGATGAGAGCTTGAGGCTTGGACATGGTTGGGAACAAAATTGGTGGGAGTGGAGGAGGGAGGTAGAGTGGGGGTGGTTTTTTCCTCAAAATTGGTGGAGGTCAAGAAAGCATGACGGGGCTCCATTTGCAAATGGCAAGCATAGTTGTAGCTAAGGAAGGACGAGTTGTGAGCAGTGTGGCTACGAACCATAAAGAAATTTCCACTTGCACGTTTGGGACGAACTCTCTCATGAGGCATGAAAAAAATCCAAGGAAGACGAAGTGGGAGACTGAGCGAAAATTCAAGAGGCAACAAAGCGATGATATCGAACCAAAGAGAGGTGATATTGAAAATGAAAATCTGTTGATGGTTTAATGAGCTCAGAGCAATAAGAGGTGGGGTAGGTGAGAGCATCATGATGCAGAGAGAAGAGTGACAAATCCTTCAAAGCTCGGCTCAGAGAGCACATAGTTGACACTAACAACAATTGGATCACCAAGTCAACCATTGCTGAACACACCTCCAAATCTAAGCACCTCATCTCCTTCAACCAAGTCAAAATTTTAGCCCCAACGCCCTATTACTCCTCTCATATCATCCGTGAAGTGCTGGAAATAGAAAAACACCCCAATAACTTTAATCGTGAGGATGGATACAGACTTAGCCAATCCTGTAAGCCCCTAATACATTGCCTTGACCAATAAGCTTAGCCTCCCCCTTCCTTACCTGGGTTTTTTCTCTCATTTCCATTCCTTTCTTTACTGCTTTTAGGTTTTTTTCCTTTGACTCCCCTCTTCACATTTCCCGTTCTCTCTTATTAATTACATTGTTAATGTTAATTATTTGATCCTATTAATCTTATTAATAATATTTCTCATATCTTTGCCCCCTATTCAAAATTATTCATTTATCTCTTCATCTCATTAACTACCTATTATTAATTACCATTTTTTCATATCTTTGACCCCTCTTCAATTTTCCATTTCTTGATTAATTGATCTCATTTATTACATTGCTATTTTCTTTTATTTATCTTTTTAATTATATTTTTTCATATCCTTTATCCGTTATTCCCCTTTTTCGCTTCCTAGCCTCTTTGTTCCAAATAAAACCCTCTTCTAATTATTCCTTTTAAGTATCTCAACAAACACTTAATTTATACTTTAATTTTTGTCCTAACTTGATAAATTAATTTATTAGTTATATTTAAATTTTTAATTTTATTTACAACAGATAATTATTTGTTCCTCCCAACGGTCACCTTATTTTCCAACGACTATCTTGTGCTAAACCTATAAATCCATTTCTCAACATACTCTTTTTGCATCCTTTAGCTTTCTTGGTCCCTAATTATGGGTGGAGTGTCCACTTGAAACATTGGACGTTTCAAAACTTCTACACAATTGATTTCCAGAAAATTCCTCAGCAATTATGACTAACTGTGAAAACATACACTCTCTAAAAAAAAAGGCAAGGTTCATTCACTTCGATTCCAATAGGCGAAGGACGATCAGGATCAGGGCCAGGATCAAGGATTGGGTGAATGGATTGATCCTCATTGAATGAGCATTGTCGTTCATCAATCTCGAGGGAGTATGAAACAACGTTGGCTTGTCCATGTGGCACTAGATTGATCTGGGTTGATAGCACCCCATCCGGGGTGGATCATTTCGGGCTATTTCTAAGCAAGCAAGGAAAAGAGGATGTACAGGGGTTTGAGTGGCTGAGCAGACAAGATCTTATCAACAACATGATTGGATTCATGAAGGACACATGAGGGAATTAGGACAAGGTTAGATAGAATGAAGGAATTGAGGAGCTCAAGACCGCTGAGTAGTTTCCAACTAGGGGAAGTTTTGTCAGGTTTCGATCCGTTGAAAAGCTTGGAAAATAGTTCTATAATGAATTGGGAGTCTCCTTCTATAATTAATTTGTGGAAGCATCTTAGTGTAGTAGTATGGATGCCTTGGATGAGCACCCATAGTTCTACAACATTGTTGGTATCAATTCCCAAACTTTCAACCATTGAAATTAATAACAATTTAAAAATAAAAAACCAAAACCAATTTAATTATAATTAAAAACAAAAACAAAAAACAAAAAACAAAAAATTAAAACAATTCTAAACTAAATAATTGAAATTTAAAAATAGTCTTAAAAAAATATTAAAAACCATTTTAAAGTAAATAATTAAAATTAAAAACCTATTCTAAAATGAAAATTGAATTATTTTTTTTTTTTAAATTAAAATTTAATTGAAATTAAAAAAAATCGTTGTCTACTGGTCAGAGGGCCATGGGGGCAATGTCGGGCATCGTCCCAGCCCCTCTGCGGGCCAGGTCATGGTCTGGTTGTCTGTTGGATGGAGGGCCACGGGGGCGATGTCAGGCATTGCCCCAACCCCCCGTGGGCCAATTCATGGCACCACGAGACCACGACCTAACCTACAGAGGGGGCTGGAGCGATGCCTGACATCACTCCATGTTCTCCATGGAATAAATTTTAATCATTTTATTTTAAATTTTAAATTTTTAATAATTTATTTTAGATTTGTTTTTATATATACATTTTTTAATTTTTAATTTAGTTTAATATAACAATTTTAAGGTTTTTAATATTTTTAAACATAATATAGTTTAATGTATATATTTTAATATACATGTATTAATATAGTTTTTTATATATAGTTTTTGATTTTTTTTAAAATTTATATGAAATTTTGTATTTCAATTTTTTTTTAAGTTTTTTAATACAATTTTTTAATTTTTGTGTTTGTAATTTTTTTTTTAACATAAATGGGTAAGATTGTATTTATAAAAGATCAACGGCCTCGCCGGAAAGAAGTACATAGAAAAAAGATCCTAAGTCTAGTTTTCCGATTTATCTTACTAGATTCCAAGTTCACTTTTCTATGTTTCCAGTTATCCAAAAATACTACATTCCATAATTCCTTACATGAATAAATTCAGACAAATTGACGGCCTAATAATTGACAAAAGCAACACATAATTATTTTTTATTTTGGGATCGACTTCTGGTCATCATTGGTTGTATTTCCGGTGATTTCTTTTTCTTCTTCTCAACTATTGTCCAACCTTCTTTGACAGATAGTGATGTTGTTGTTGATTCAATTATCCCCATATTTTCCTGATCTCGGGGACTTGTTTTCTTTGGATGTGTCAATGCTCCTTCATCTTTGTCGGCCTCATCTTCCCAGCTTGAAGGAGGTGGGGAGCTGAGGAGAACCTTGCTTTCTATTCTCATATCAGGAGTGTCTGAAGCCTTAAAACTTTCTATTCCCGGATCAAGAGAAGTTGAAGCTTTACTCTTCGATTTTGAGGAACAATATTTGAATGATTCAGAGGTGTCTCCTGAGTAGACATGCCTTTGGAATCATGGCTCAAAGAATCTGTTTCTAGAGAATATTTTCGGTTGTTTGTAATAATTAGTTGATGATCTTCATTGGAGCCTTCCCACCAGGTTGATTTGCATTGTTGCTTCCCTGCCTTCCTATTTCCCTTAGTGCATTGAGCTGCTATGTGCCCTGTTTCGAAACAAGCCCTACATCGCAGTGAGATTCTTTCATAGACTAGATTTTGGGTCTAGGAGTAGTTTTTGCAGCCCAAAATAATTTATGCTGGGAACTCTTTGCTAAAATCCATTTCCACGCAAATTCTGGCATATGAGGTGGTGCTATGAATTCTAGTTTCTTTGCTTGCATAATGAAACTTTCCTAATGCTGATCCAATATCATGAAGAGAAGTTTCACCCCAAAAATGCAAGGGAAGATTCAGAAGTCTGACCCAAACTGGAGCAAAAGAAAGAACAACACTCAGAGGATTGAAGCAAGGAGTCCAGGCCATCATGCACAAACCGGAGTTTCCCCAAAACCAAGGGCAAGAGTCAAGGATTAGATCCCGGTCTGCTGCAAGATCAAACTCTGCAATGAAGAAACCTTTCGAGCAGGGGTGAATGACCAAATCATCCTTGATGAGAGGCTTCCAATGGGTCGAGATCCAACCATTGAGATCCACAAGCCACGACCAAAACCCATTGAACCGACATATTAAAGAATTTTCCCGAAAGTAAACTTCCACATCTTCAACTTCCTGACCCATGAGAAGAGAAATCGTCGGGGCTTCTTTAACCGAGCATGGAACAAATGGGTGGGAACGAGATGAGATTTGTGATTTAACAGCCTCACTGTAAGAGGCTGAGATGCTACCCGAAGGACCGGGAGAAGGAAGCATGCATGGTTGATCAACAAAGCCGTGTTGAGCAGAACCACTGCGACCGGATCTGCTACGAGTGGAAGCCAACGCCGCCATTGAAGAGAGAACAACTGCGACCAAGAGGCCGAGCTGCAGAAAGGAAGGCAGCTAGGGTTTAACCCTAGCCGTAGAGACGACCGTGAAGCACTGGAGCATCCATTCTTAAAGCGATATCAACAGAAAAGTAACTTTTAGACTAGGCTGTAATTTTGTGCTTTGTGTTTGTAATTTTAAGTTTCGTTAAGTACTTTTTTTTTTAATTTTTAATTTTAAGTTTTTTAGTTTATTTTTTATTTTTTAATATATATATATTTATTTATTTTTGGTTTTTAAACCTTTTAAAAGTTTTTTTTCCATGAATTTGTTGTTTTACCTTTTTTTTAAAAATATTCTTTTTTCTTAGTTTTTATATATATTTTTAATTTTTTAGTTTTTTTTTCCTTTTTTCTTTTTAAAGTTTTTCTTTAATCGTTTTTTTCCTATATATATAAATTTGTTTTTTAATTTTCATTTTTTTTTTTTAAATTTTCAATCTTTTTTGTTTCTTAGTTTTTTTAGTTTTTAATTTTTCTTAAAAAAAAAAAATTCGGGTTAGAGTTTTTGTTTTTAAAATGCGTGTTTTTGTTTAAATTTTTTTAAAAACTAACTTGTGGTTTTTTTCCATTTTTTTTTTAATGTAAATTTTAAAAAATAAAAAATAAAAATCTAAGCAATGGTTTAGTAACCGATTTTGAGTTGTTTATCGACGATGGTACCAATTGTCGATGGCACGATTTCAATTAAGTTATAATTTTGACTCGAAAAAAAAACCCAGTGCTATTGGTAGCATCACTTTTTGATTTGAGGGTAAATTTTAAAGTCTTTGTCCACATTGACAACACAATGATATCGATTATCAATGTGATGAGTCTGAATTTTAACCATTATAAAAAAAAGGTGCTACCGGTAGCGCCACTTTTTGATTTAGGGGTTGTTGAGACCTTTTCATGCTTTTTTTTTCCCTCCCACATTCTATTTTTCCTACTTCTTTAATCCTTTTTTGTTCCCCCTTCTATACCTTCCCCTTTTCCCATTTCCTTTCATCCTTTCTTTTTTCCCTTTCTTGGTTACTATACTTAGCCATATTTCAGTTCGCATACCTTCAGGTTTGCGGGTTGTCACACTTTCATTTCCATCCACTTACTCATGCACAAGTCCACTTCGACACTTAGATTTTTTCTTCAAATTTGTGGGTATGCGAGCATAAACATTTTCTCTCCTTTTTCTGTGGCCCTCATATTGCACTTCAACTTCTGTGATCTACATTTGGACCATCACTTAACCTTTAGCTTCATCGCGTGTGTCGGGTTCCAAAGTATTCCATTTTTCATGCACACGAGTCCGACCAATCGTTCCTCTATACTTAGTTTATTTTGATCATCTCTACAACTACGGGTTCACGGGTTCACAAAAATTATTTATCGAAATTCTCTCACACTCGTCCCCACCATTACTTTACTTTTCCCAATATGCATTAAGTACTGTTTAATTGCTAGCAACTATTGTGTAGGCCTCGAAAAGGCCGTCATTAATCGCGAAAGGCTTGAGGAATTTTTCATTAAATTCTCATTTAATCTTCATTTTCCAAGGGATTAAACTATTATTATCTTTCAGAAAAGGATTATTTTTGACCATTACCTAGCCGAAGAAATAGACCGTCAACTTAATGGTAACATCAACTCGACAATAGTTTTGTGGTCACACTCTAAATATTTTTGGCCTTGAAGATCAGAACTTCCATTGGTTGAGAGCACGTTGGTATTATTCCTCCCCCCCTACTGCACAGAAAGACGAGAACATAATTTGAACATCTGGTATTGCTCGTGCTGGTTGTAATCTAGAGGTTTTTGATTGTAAGGAAATCGTTGCATGGTGTGTGGAAAAGTACATACCGCATCAAAGAATCATACAGCTCTAGGGACATTCTCCAATTTCTCTTTCACCTCAAGTTGTCCATAAGATGCTAAAGATCCTAGAGCTGAATCTTACTTTCAAAGGTGAAGATTGTAGAGAATTCTTGAAGAAACATAGTAATGGGCTCGACCTCTTGCCAGAATACTTGGAGAATCCCGTGTTTGTCCCAGTAGACATAACCATAATTCAGGTTGAATCTCTAAAAAATCCCCATCGAGAAATTGCATGGCTATTTACCAGAGTAACAGGTTAGGAGAATACTGCATCTATATCTCAGATGATTTTATATATTTTGTATTTTATAGTCCAAGAAAAAGCTATTTTGATTGGGGAAAACTCATTTCTATCAAAATTGCTTCCCAATTGTCGCATTAAAAAAAGGATAGGAAATTCTTTATGGCCTCTTATTTGATATTTGCTATCATGCACTGTTACTAATTCCCAAATTTGACTATCAGTAAAAGGGTAAATTGTGAAGCAGGACCCGTTACCTTTTGGTATCAGGCATTATGGAGGCATAAAACCCCTCTATTTTTCTATGAAATTTATAATGACTTTGTTTCAGTCTTCAAAAAAAAATTGTTGGGCGAAAACACTTCCAGGATATTTGTTGAAGCTGCCAAATTTTTGGAGAAAAAAGGAACAATAGAGAAAATGGAAAATCATTGTATCATAAGGATATTTTTCTCAAAAGAAAATCCTTATTTTCTTCCATACTATGTACTCGATAAATTATTTATCACAGAGGTAGTGAGGAAATATAATTTCTGGTTGCACTTTTTCCACGAAAAAAGTAAAAACCAATTTATTCCTTTGCCATGGAAGATTGAAGAGTTTTTATTGAGAAATATAAATAAAATTGATGAATTTACAAATCATTTTAACAATGTGAGTTTGAAGTATGCTGAAAAGATCAAAGGTTTTAATCCAAACAAAATCTTTGTTGGACATATGCTGTCAGTAGGGTTTATTAATTATTTCATTCAAACCATCTTGAGCGAAGAAGAAGAAGTCAATAGATAGAACACTCCTGTACATAACGCTGGCGATTTAGAAACATTACTTAGCAGTAATGATCTTTACAAGCAAAAAGGAAAAAGTCTCAGTGAAAGAAGTGTTCAATCTCCAGTTGTCACTCTGAAGAATGCTACATCTAGGAGCAGTACTCCAATGGCCCACCCAATTAAGAAGTCTGTCAACAATAGTTCTAGTGGAAGAGGAGATAAAAATCGTCCCTCTGGAAAAATTGAAAGTTCACACAAATTACCCGTGAGAAAGAAAAGAAAAACCCCATTTCAAGAGGAAGAAAATAATATCATAGAAAATGATATTCAAAGCTTTTCCTTGGAAGATATGGAACTAGAAGTAGACATTGAAATAATATTTCCTGCAATAGAACAACATGGGCATGTTGCTCATCAAGATTATGTACTGGAAGTTATTGGGAATGAAACCTTTAGCAAGGAAGAATCCTTCTCTTTTCAGAGCATTCTTTTTGACAAAGAATATGAAAAACTGATTGTGGAATGAATTGACCAAAAAAATAAGAAAGGAAAATCCCGCTCAGAGGTCGACCTCAAGTATATGCAACCATCCCAGATTTCCAAAACTCATAAGGCAACCAGGGACTCACTTGATGACTCTATTGATGGTTTAGAGGCTGAGAATGCTAGCTTAAAGGAAAAAATCAAAGAATTGGAAACTACCTTGAGGCCTCTTCCCATCTTGGCCAGTCCTTTGACAATGATAAAACCAACTACACTTGGCATTAAGTTAAAAGGATCATAAAGTTTGCTTACAACAGTTCAAAATTATGTTGAGAAAAATATTAAAAAGAGAATGTCATTGATAATAGAGGCGTGAGAAGTCTCTAAAAATATTGTTTCTTTTGGTTCAAGACCACATGCATTTCATGAATATCTCCAAGCTGATTCTAAGAATGAAGAAGGATTTTACATAGATGTTGTTTTACCATTTGGGATAAAAGTCTCAAACATGAGAGAAGCAAAGAGGAGAGAAGAAGATCTCCCTTCTCCTAGTCGAATCAAATAGTTGAATGTCTGTTGGAAAGAAAAGATTAAGAATTTGAGAAATATTGTCCAAGCATGCAATGAAGCTATAGTAAAAAGAGAAGAACTATTAAGAAGACTTACATAAATAGATTTAACATGAAGCACCAGTGAGGTTCAAGATCCTAAATTAATCTTCAATTCAATGTTTATGACAAGGCAACAATTTGATGAACAAGTGGAGATACTAAAGGGATTATTGGCTGAGAAATTTAATGGTATAATTGAATATGGTGAAGAAGAGATCGATAATTGGCTTATCGATTATTTTATGAAAAATCAAGACATTGAGGAATAGATCCAAGGTATTTCTCATGACCTAAGAGATTTAGAAGGTGGATTATTTAATATCAATATTAGGCATGAGATAAATGTTACGCCCATGAAGAATTACATTGAGGATTGGTTTAAGAGGGAAATTGATAAGTTAACTAAAGAGGGCCAAGAAATGACAGTTGAGAGAGTTCTTGTAACCATCAACGAGGAAAATAAAAGGACAACATCAAGCAAGTGAAAAAAGGAGAGATACCATCATAGTAAGTTTACGCTGATCACATTTTGCTTTCCTTATCAACTTTTCATCGAGTTATTCTCATTCTTTGATTAGAAAGGTCTAACCGAAATCTAATAATTTCCTTTTTTTCTTCCTTCCAGGTCTTGCTACTCTGCCTCCGCCCACCTTCTTCTCTCCATAGTCTATTTCCTATTTATATTTACTTTTATGGTCCGCGGGGGACCTAATCCTAGTCCTCTGGAAAAACACATTTTAAATTTCAAAGCATTGTAATAGACCTTAATATTTTTCATAAATCCCAAGAGAACTAAGTCAGGATCAGTTTTGACGGTGTTTTATAACTCTTAGTTTTGAGTATAAAATATTTGAAATTGTTCTATCATTTTCTTCTTTTGAGCTCTACATGTGTTTACTCTATCAAATTTCTCATCTTCTTTTATTTTTATGTGTGATCATATATATTTATTTTCTCTATGATGGATGTGAGGAAATTTTATTTATATTTTCAAATGTGTGATGTATGAGGTTCCTGGTCATCTCTCAAGAATTCTCTTAAGAAATAAACCATTTTCATTTTCTGCAACTTTTATCTTTATTTAAGTATAAGAATGGACTTTCTAAAGCTCCTATATCATTTCTAAGTTTAGATATTCAAAGACACATCTTTTAGCCAAAGAGGAGAACCACCTCTTCAAAAACGCACGAGGATTCATATCCTCATGAGGTTATTGTTTCGGTCTTGACAAATTCAAGCATCGATAGGGGTAAAAATAACCACTCTGAAAAAATATTCTCGTTAAGTTGGTAACTTTGTTTAAAGTGACGTAGACAATAATAAATGTTAATATTAATCTTACAAATAGTGATAACAACTTGCATATTAAAATTTCAATTGGGTCTAGTCTAGGTGGTTGAAAGGAGTGTTAACCTCCCCACCCTGACTCAATTCGCACGAGTGACATGTTGGTCTCTTAATGAGTACATCATGTATTGGCCTTGAGCCTTGAAGAATGCAATTGACCTTGGGTACCATCCTCAAAATGGGGGGAAACTTGCTAATTGGGTTTTGGTGGTATATGTATTTTATGAAAATAAAATTTTGCATACTAAATCATGAAAACAATTTTAAATAAGATTTGATTAATTCATTAAATAATTTTTTTGATGAGATCTTCTAGTATTAACTCATGAAAATAATTATAAATAAGATTTGATTAATTCATTAACTAATTTTTTTGATGATTTCTTCTAGTATTAACTCATGAGAAAAAATATAAATAATTATATTAAATATAAAAAGAGATAAAAAATACCCTCAAGTAAAGTGATCTAGATGATAATAATTGTTAATATTAATCTTACAAATAGTGATAACATATCGCGTATTAAATCATGAAAACATTTCTAAATCAGATTTGATTAATTTATTAAATCGTGAATTTGTTTGATTAGATAATGAAAATAATTCTAGATTTTTATATAAACTATAAAAAGAGATTAAAAAGAGCTTCAAGTAAAGTTATATCCTTTATGAGAATAGTTGTTAATATTAATCTTACAATAAGAGACAACATACAGATCTTACAATTTTTTTAATAGAAACATATAATATTTTGTATTAAAAATAGGTTGTATCTGAGCTCGTCGGCATAATGATACAAAAAAGATGTTGTTTCTCAAAACAAAAACTAGCTTAACCATCAAGTCGTATATTTCAAGTATAGATAAGTCTATATCATCCTTCGTAGAGGATTTTAAAAAGTTTCTACTAGTATAAACTCTCAAAAATATACCCAAAATCAAAATTATTCTACATATCATAAGTAAACTTGATACTAATAAAACACATGCATGTTGTGTTTCTCATTTTGATCAATATTAGCAGGATGTGATTCTTGAGTGCCCAAGTCCATGTTTTCAAGCATTTGATGGACTGTTTCATCTTCCTTGGGTTTGTCAGGGACATAGGTCATTGGCATTCTAAAATTAGAAGCACCAGATTGAGATGTGTTATTAAGATTATAGACCATATTCCTCAACATTGAACATTTTGCTTCCAAGACCTAAATTTACCTTTTTTTTTGCAGGAAGGTATCCATAATCATTGCATTTTGAGAAATGCATTAGTGCTCATTTTCCTGGACCTTGTTTGTTACCAAGAATATGGACATCATGTTACTATTGATGAAGTCTTCATGCTTGCGGAAAACTTTGTGCATTTCCTGAATTTCCTTGTGGTGGTTTCCATGGCTCCTATGGTATTCTATAACTAAAATCTCCCAAAAATTCCCAAACATAGTATATATATATATAATACCTAAAAGGAAGCCTTGGAGCTATCAAACATATAGAGGTGAACCAATCCTTGATAGGGATGAGGAAGAGAGGAGCCCATAGTGTTCTCTAACTGCCAGTCCGAGGTCCACTCTGAAGACAACCAACATTTCCCAGCATAATCATTCAAAACCCAGAATTGAGAATTCAAAACACCCCATAGAAGAAGACTATCCAAAATCAAAAGGTTGAGATACCCAAACTCCTTGCTACTAGTGTTGTGAAATAGGAAAAAAATCCCAATTCTAGAGGACATAGAGCTCGAGATTAGAGCCAAGAAAAAGTACTGAATCGAGTTTGAAACCAGAAGTTTATGCCTTTAAATAACTTGACCAACAACTAAATACACCAACAAATCTATGTTGAAAAGGCTTACCTAACAATCCAACAAAACCATAGGTGACAACCACCAAAGTTCCTCGTTTATTGTTGCTTCAACGCTTTCCTCATAAGCCATAATCCTACCTCCCTCCTACGTTAAGACTCCTAATGCTTCAAAATGTATATTGACATTAATCATGATTCTAGGGGATATCTGGGAAGAAAATTTCCCCTCTTTTTCTTAGAATTCCTTTGCTCAGTATTGAGGCCCAATTGGCAAGTGTGTCCACTTGTCTATTTTGGTCTCTTAGAACATGAAAACACTTGATATCCTTGAACCATAAAACTTCCTTTTTTATTCTAGCCATGAGATGTGCCAACTTTCTATCTAATAGGGGTTTTCATATCGTTCATTAGATTGATAATTATGGATGAGTCCCCAATGGCTATTAGAGTCTTAATGCTGGATGCATTTATAGATGTTGGTCCTTGAACTAGAGTATAAGAATTTGCCTTGTTGTATGTGGCTATCCTTAGACCCCATTCATAATTCAATTCTTATTTACCCTCGGGATCAAGGATGACTCCACCTACACCTGCCACCCTTGATGAAAATCTTACAATTAAAAATGATTCATAATTCATTTAAGAGATGAAAATTAGAAAACATTTTTTTCCCAAGATTATTATTGTAGACAATTGTTAATTATTTTTCATATCCAACATCATGAAATAAATACAAAATATTTTGGTATTGTATTGTTTTATGGAATTATTAAAAGTTGGCAATAACTAATAATGCTTAAATATACTCATTAAAGATGTTTGTGAAAACACCACTTGTTATACTTTTATTCTCTAGCATGATTCGCGTCGATTGTTTCTCTAAATTATTGGGATTACGTAACTGAAAAAACTAACTAAATTATGATAACTATATAAGCCCATAATAAAATGAGATAGCCACAACATAAATGTTGAAATAAAACATGTACACATCACTCTTTGTTTCTATCACCTTGATTATCTTCCTTGCTTGGCATGATAACATTGTTGTTCTAAAAAAAATGTTTTGATCTTGGACCATGTCTTAGTATGAACCACCAATCCCTATCCAAAACATCTAGGTAAAAAAACACTTGATTGTAGTGTTTTGGGAAAACATAAGGGTCCTTATTTTCATCCCACATATTTTTAGAGTTAATTCATATTATCCCACTATTGTGATATTTTTTACATTACTCTAGTCGAAGGTATCCCGCCACTTGCACCTAAAAATAACACTTTGGAAAGATGATAAGTCCACGTGCATGATCTTTTGTATCTTTCCCACATAACCTAACTTCCCCTCTCTCAGGTTCTGATCATGGTGGTTGACATTATTAGATTTTTTGAACTCGACCTCCACTCCATATTATAGCGTGACATGTCCATCATTGACATCCTCAGTGAAAAAATAATTTCCATATTCCCACATAGATGGGAACAAATGCACTTGTACAAATGTGAACAAACGATGGTGTCATATGTCAAGTAATTTGAGCATTAATAAAACATAATACATGTTATGATTCAAGCATGCATTATAAAATAAACAACTTGCATAGAAAGATTATTACAGAGCTACTGCACTTGATCCCTATGTTTAGTTTGAAACTTTGTCTTCATTAGTGTTTGGAAGTGCTTTGACCTCCACCCATTTGATAAGCTAATCTGTACAAACAAGAATGTGGTTCTTTTGATTTGATAGAGGATCTATTGGACCAACAAAGTTTAAACCCCATTTGTCAAATGGTTCCAATGAGATGAGGGGTTGCACAGGAATTTCATTATCTTGTGTGGGTCTTCCTATTCTTTGGTATCATCACACTTGCTGATATATTATCTAGAATTTTTGTGAAGAGTTGGCCAATAGTACCCTGCATGTAAAATTTAAGGGATATTATTTTTGTTGCAAAGTGTCCTCCATTAGGTTTATCATGGCACACATTAAGCACATCATAGATTTCATATTCTCTTAGGTAGCGACATAGTACATGATCATGTCCCATTTTGAACAAGCATGCCTAAATCCAACTATATGGAGCACTCTTCCTTATGATTTTGTATTTCTGTTTATGAGAGAAATGTTGTGGAAACTTTCTAGAGACATGGTAGTTTGCAATGTTACCAAATCATGGGATCTGTAGGGAAACTACAAATAAATATCAATATGGAAGGCATCATCCACTAGGTCTTCTTCTAGGTTGTTCTCCAAGCGAGACAATAAATATTCAAAAACATTCTCCTTGTGAGGCTTATCAAGTATGGTACGATCAAATTCTTGCATTAAAAGTAACCATCTAACCACTCTACCACTAATCACAAGCTTGATCATGAGATATCTGATTGCATCTTGATATGTATGGACAAATATGGTGTAACCTGTTATACAATGTCAAAATTTATTAATACCATACACCATAACAATAATTTCGTTTTTAATAGATGTATAATTTAATTATGCTCCAACAAGGTTTTTGTTGATGAAATAAATAACATACCTTTCTATGGCCTCATGTTGCCATGAGACAATACCTAATGCTTTCTCTAAAGCACATGTATGGATATGAAAAAGGAGTTTCCAATTTAGTCCTTGTAGTACAAGGAATGAAGTTGGATTTTTGTTTCAAAGTGTCAAAGGTTGTTTCACATTCTATTGTCCATAGGAATTCAACTTCTTTTGTGAGGAGGGCATATAATGGGGCAACAATCTTACTAAAATTAGGAATGAATATTCTATAATAGCTAGCATGTCCAAAGAAACTTCAGACGTCATGTTGTTTTGTAGGTGTAGGTAGGTCTTCAATGACTAAATTTTTAGCATGGACTACCTTAATACTCATAGCTGAAACAAGATATTCTAGTCTTATACTTTCATTCATCAACACAAAGGATTTTTCACGACTAAGGAAAATATTCTTATCCTTGCATCTCTACAACACTTTTTCTATATTATTTAAGGCCTCCTCATAATCATTCACATAGACTATAAAGTCATCCATGTATACCTCTACACTATCATGGATTAGGCTTGAAAATATGTTGGAGGACAACTCTTTGAAATGTGGTAGGAGCATTGCATAAACCAAAAGGTAAAACTTTATAGGAAAAGGTACCCCATGTACATGTAAAGGTGGTTTTATCTTGCTCCTATAGGGCAATTTGTACTTGGTTATATTCACTATACCATATAGGAAGGAAACATGATTTTTCGTAGGTAGGGTATCTGGTACTTGATCAGTGAATGGTAAAGTAAAATGGTCCTTCATAGTTTCCTCATTGAGTTTCCAATAGTCAACACACTCTCACCATTTTCCTCCCTTTTTGGGCACTATAACTTGTGGAGAAATCTATTGGCTATTTGAAATAGGGTATATGAAATCAACATCTAAGCATTTTTGCAACTCTGTTTTGATAATGTCCTTGAGGGATGTATTCATTCATAATTGACGATTTCTAATGGAATGCGCATTATCATTGATATAGATATTATGTTTACAAATGATCGGTTCAATTCCCATCATATCTTTGTATTCCCATGCAAAGGTTGTGTTGTGTTTTTGTAGAAGATTCATTAGCCTTTTCTATTAAGGAGGGCTTAGTTGGATATTGATGTTCAAAGTTTTACCAAGGGAAACTTCTATTGCTATGGCTAATGAATTGGATGGTTATGTAGTGGGAATATCTATCAAGTATATAATGTCATTTGAGTTGGCTTCTGTTAGGTTTCCATTGTTATTGTTGTCATCATCAAAATCTCGATTCAATCATTCAATTTGAAACTTTGGTAGGTAAAGGTTTTGCATAAAATTTGCAATCATAATGTTTACATTTAAGTCTTTTCAGGTTAAGGCTTTGTCAATGGTAAGAATGTCTTCAACAGGGTCCTCAAAGAATGTGTCCTTTTCTTCATCCTTAATCCATACTAGTTTTATATCTTCTAGGAATGGTTTGGATAGGGGGTACAATGTAATTTTTTTGTGGGGCTGTCCATTATAAATGGCCACGTCACATGTTCTACAACCAATGTAAGCATTACCAATTACCATCCAAGGTCTTCCAAGAATGAAAGGGTGTTCTTCTAATTTTGATTTTGTTTGCAAGAACACAAAATTTGATACTCCTAGGAGTCTATTGAGAAGACATCTTATATCATTCCTTTGGCTTGAGAGTGGATCTATCAACCATTTGAAGACTAATTAGGGTTTGTCTCAAGAATCTTTGAAGTCCCAATTTTTTTAAGGTGTCCTTTCTCATGACTTTTATGGCTGCTCATAGGTTAATCAAGTTGTTAGTTATCATTTTATTGGCAATGTGAATATTCAATATGGGGATGCCTAGATTATAATATTTAGGAATACTCTTTATTACAAGTATAAGATAAAAAAGTTGTCCTATGGTATGGATGGTTTGTGGGTCCATTTTTCTTCCTAGTTTCTTCAGGCATGGTTCTCTTACAAATTTTCTATAAATTGACACATCCTTAATGGATTAGATCAAGGGTATTTTCACACGTATATTTTTAAGCTCCCCCAGAAGTCAACTTCTAGGTGGATTACAAGTTTAGGTTGGTTTAATATTTTTGGAAAAGGCCTGATATCTTTTATATTCTATGTTTTATACTAAAGAGTGGGCTACTGTGTATAATTTTTTATGATTCTGTAGCTACTCTTCATCAATAGTTTTGTTGATAATTGGCGGCAAAGATGTTAAGACCCAGACAAAGCCCCATTTTATGTGTAGAACCCCTTATTAAACCCTAGATATTGAATTATTACATTTATAGTATTATAATTGTATGTCAGCTAGAACCTTTCATGGTACCCTTTCATTATAATTGTACCCCTTTGTCTCCTATATATATACCAAGCATACCTAGTCTTAGGAGCATCTTATCTCATCTCATATTGTATTCTGAATTGGATATATTGTAAAAGGAGGTTTCCCCCTCGAAGTGGACTATAATTCATTGAATTTTTATCATTTTTAAAATGTTGGTTCATAAAGTTTGGTTTCAGAGCATTGATCCTAGGGTTTTTTCTTCTCCAAGCAGGTCATCTTAGCATTTTCTCTATAACATTTTTTCTGGGATGATTCAGAGAGTGAAATGTTGGACAATTGGTTGTCATTGATGTCATGTTAAGCCCTATATAGTGGCACATTACCCCTTAATTGGGGAATATTACATTAGTAATGTTATTTTATTTATGTCGGCTTGGGTCCATTAGTTGTAATTGTTCCTCCTAGTCTCCTATATATACCAAGGAGACCTTTTCATTTGGAATAATCTTTTATTTGGAAATTTCTGTGGTGTATAAGGAGGTTTCCCCCTCGAAGAGGATTATATGAAATTCTATCTTTTTCAAGGCGTTGAGTACTTATTCTGAGTTTGTTTTTTATGCTATTTTGATATTTGGTTCTTAACATTTGGTATCAGAGCTTAAGGTCTTGGGGTTTCGCTCCTACATCTGATACACCTTGTAATTTCTGCTACAACTTTTTTTCTACGGTGTTTCAAAAGGAACCACTTGAAGATATTTAGTAGATGGATCAAGGTACGTGGGGTTCAAATTTCAGCTTCTGAGGCCTTATACTTTCGAAGATATAGTCTATGTAAGATAAGGTTATGGAATCCTCCTGAATTTAGTCATTGCGGAATTTTCGCTATAAAATATTTTCTGTAACATTTCAAACCCTGAAATCCAGAGGGTACCCACATAAATTATCAATGTAGTTGTGATAAAATTTTCAGCTTTTGGGTCATCCTACATTTGTAGATACACCCTATGCAAGATAAGGTATCTGAATAGTCATATTAAATAGTCTCAAATAGGTCTTCCAGGTAAAACAATGATATCTTCTTCAGTGCATATCCAAATTAAGTGAGACTAGTCACATTGGATAGTGAACAATCTGTATTATTTTTGGTACAAGTTTCAGAATCAAATATTAGATATTGTGATCTTGGCACACTTTACAAGTACACTCTCCTGGAAGGAAAAAAATCAGCAAGGTGTGGGGAAGTTACCATAACTTCCACTTGGCACATCCAATCTTGATCAGACCTGTGGCAATGTAGAGGAGGCATATTAGAGAATTAAAAAAAGAAATTTTTAGGCCCAGAAGGGCCGAAATTTTGGAGATAAAATATAACAAATATCGTCTAGCAGAACCACCTCGAAATCAAGGTTTAAAAAGTGATACTTGGCCAACATGCCACCAAAAAAGGGAACTTCTACACCAATTAAGCCTTTAGACAGTCCTACTTGGACTCTTGATGAAGGTGAAGAAATGCACAGGGACATAAATGATTTACAAAAGAAGACAGTAACAAAAGATGAACTACAAGGGATGATGGATTCAACTGAAGCTAAGTTGGAGGCAATAAATACTAAGATGGATGGTTTAAAAAGGGAGATCATGGAAGGATTGAAAATTTTCCTAATAGAGAGGACACCTGAAAGTGAAAATGTATCCCATGAAATTCATGATGAGGACACAAGCAAGATGAATCAAGAATGCATAAACTCCAACTTTGGGTTGAAGACCAACCACTTTCCTAAGATCGATATGAGGAAGTTTGATGACAATGATCCAATCACATGGATACTTCACATGGAGCAATTATTTGATCTACACGAGGTGACACATACATAAGAGGTACATATTTCTTCTTTATATTTAGAACCCAATCAATTTGTGTGGTATCGATGGATTTGTTCTCACAAATCACTCGTCACTTGGAAAATTTTCATGGAATAAATGATAGCACACTATGAGGATACAAGGAGCAATACCTTCTTTATCCAATTGATAAATCTCAAGCAAAATGGTTCAGTTGCAGAGCACATTGAGAACTTCCAAAGATTTAATAAAAAGGTAACTGATATTACAGATGAGCACCTGGTTGATGTATTCATAGGAAATTTAAAGGATAACATCCAACATTAGGCTCGCCTTTGGGAACCCAAATCATTGGAGAATGCATTCAGGGTGGCGAGAAATGTTGAAAGTATAAATATGGCTATGGCTACTACAAGGATCACTCCTAACATCTATCGAGAGAATAATGTTCCTTCTTCTAAAACACCTCAACCTACAAGGTTGAAAACTCAACAATTGGAGGAAAGAAAAGCAAAAGGTTTAGGCTTTGATTGTGACAACAAGTATAGTAAGGGACATAAGTGTGGTGAGAAGAAATTATTCTACATAGATTGTGAATAATAATAATAATAAGAAGAAGAACCATCTCAAGATGAAAACGTAGAAGAGATTTCTTCTGAAGAGTTGACTCCCACGATATCATGTCATGCATTGACTAGAATTAGCACTCCTCAAACCCTCAAGATCGAAGAATATATCAAAAAGAAAAAGGCAATAGTCCTAATTGATTCTCATAGTACTCATAATTTCGTTTACTATAAATTAGCCAAAGCTCTCAATTGCTTTATATATCTAGCGCCATAGTTCCAAGTAATGATTGTATATGGAGGAACTATCAATTGCCCAAGAAAATGCAATAAGATCAATCTTACTATGGGGGAATATGTAATGAATAGTCCAATGATTGCTATACCCATGGGTGGTGCTGATGTCGTACTAGGAGTCCAATGGTTACAATCATTAGGAAAATAAATTGAGTTAAGGGGTATCGCAGGGAAACCCAGTAAGGTGATAAGTTCTAATGTCATGACAAAATTATTGAAAAAGGGGCATCATGGTGTAATTGTACAACTATGCTGACTAGATGTTCAAACAACTAAGACATCTATTCCTCTAGATATCGAAGGTATCTTTGATAAGAATTCTAAGGTATTTGAAGATATTCCCAAAGGTTTTCCACCCACTCGAAATCATGATCATGCTATTCACCTAATTCCTAGGAGTGTTCCTCCTAACATCATGCCTTACAGATACCCTTATGCCTAGAAGAGTGAAATTAAGCGTATGGTTGAATAAATGTTAGAGGCTGACATTATTAGACCTAGCCAAAGTTCTTACTCTGCACCAGTGGTAATGGTACTGAAGAAAGAGGGCTGCAACTTGATTTCACTTGACCTCCCATACGGAGAAACACCGGGGTTTCACTCGACCAACCACCCACCGACAAGCAATTGAGGGAATAATATAGTGATAACTTGACCTAGCTAGATTGAGGGGAAGAATTGTGGGGTCCTAATCTTGGGCATAAGAGGGTGGTTAGCTTTGGGGGAATAAATATGGGGTCCTGATCTTGGGCATCAAAGGGTGGTTAGATTTGGGGGAATAAATAGAGGGTATAACCTTCCCTTCACTACGAGAAAGGTACCAATCAAGGCCCGATCAACCCTTGCTTGTAGGGGTTCAGGATCATCGGGTGAAAATGATAAAGGGTTAATCAGGAAAATCAAGTTGGTCAATGAGGGTAGAAATGCATAATGACATATATGGGGATATGCTCATAATCCCTATCTTTCTCCTTCATTCAATGATTTTCCTTCATGAAGACCTTTCACAGGTTTGGTAAGACCATCAAGGATAACATCAAGCGAGATAACATCAAGGAGGTCGGTGGGTTCAATATAAGGGCCATCTGGAGAACCCCCATCCAGAGAATAACCACGAAAGACAATGCTCGCCCTACCTTGCCCAATAATATGGACTCAAGAAAGAAAATCAAAGGACACTGACACACCAATGACAAGAACGTACCTCTATCACTTACCTCACTGCTAGTTTGATTCTAGCACATCTACTAGGGGCCGCTTTAGCTCCGAGAGGGAACAAAGCCATTTTGACCTGGGTTAATAGCTTCGAATTCCACATTTGGGAGTGGGGACCATACCTTATTTTGGTGGGGAGATTCAAGCAAGGCAGCTGGTTGAGATTATCACATTAAGCTTTACAATAGTACCTACCTCAACTCAATTTAATCGAATTCAACATTGGAGGGTGCTCAGGTACTTGACATATCCCTATGGATGTGTGTGGGGAAATGGCATGGCAGGCTGCTGAGATTATTGATGAACGAACATGTTGAGACCAGGTCAGTTTGAGTGATCCAAAACCTTGCCAGGCTCGCTACGCTGCCTTAACACCTTGAACTTGCCTTACAACCTGCCCTGCTTGATATACACCGCGCCTTCTACAACCCTTGCTCATGGCGTATGTGTCCAGATTATAGAGAGTTCAACAAGATCACTCTTAAAGATAAGTTTCCCATTCCCATCATTGATGAATTGTTAGATGAACTACATGGAGAAATCTATTTCACAAAGTTGGATCACCGTTTAGGGTATCATCAAATTAGAATGAAGGAAGCAGATATCCCAAAAACAACATTCCAAACTCATGAAGGCCATTATGAATTTTTGGTCATGCCTTTTGGCCTTACGAATGCACCTTCCACATTCCAAGGGTTGATGGATTCCATTTTCAAGCCCTTCCTTCAAAAAATTGTATTAGTATTTTTTGATGATATACTAATCTATAGCAAGTCTTGGGAGGATCATGTGCGACATGTTGACATGGTGCTACAACTACTAAAGGAGCAACAACTATTTACCAAACCATCCAAATGTTTCTTTGGGGTGAATGAGGTAGAGTATTTGGGTCATATTATATCTCATGAAGGTTTCAAGGTAGACCCTAACAAGATTAAGGCCACGATGGACTGGTTGATTCCCAAAACATTGAATAATCTTAGAGGATTTTTAAGTTTGACAGGTTACTACCACAAGTTTGTTTGGAACTATGGAAGAATATCAACATCTTTAATGACATTAACTAAGAAGGATGCATTTTCATGGATTCTAGAGGCAACTCATGCTTTTGAAAAACTTAACGAGGCGATGTGTAAAGCTCCTGTCTTGACCACACTAGACTTCACAAAAATATTTATTGTGGAATGTGATGCCTTGGGAAATGGCAGTGGTGCTGTTCTAATGCTAGAAGGAAGGCCTTTTGGTTTTGAAAGTCGACCACTCAAGGAAAGAAGTTACAAAAACCCATTTATGAGAAGGAAATTATGGCAATACTACATGCATTGAAGAAATGGTGCCCTTACCTAATAGGTAGGCACTTCAAGGTCAAAACAGATTGTGATAGTCTTAAATAATTCTTGGAACAAAGACTATCTTTAGAAGAACAACAAAAATGGGTGACCAAGATGTTGGGTTATGATTTTGAAATCATCTATAAAAAGGGAAGAAAAATGTTGTGGCAAATGCACTCTCAAGAAAGGATGAAGATGTTGAGGCCTTTCTATGTGCTATCTCGATCATCCAACCCGATTGGATAATAGAAGCGAGAGTTGAATGGAATAATGATGAAAATGTGTGGACTCTCATTCAAAGGTTGCGGTAGGATTCCAGTGCATCAGATACATTTACATGGAAACATGATTCACTATGGTACAAACATCACTTATATTTATGTAAGAACTCCCGACTCAAACAAAAGGTACTATTGGAATTGCAAACCTCTCCGGTAGGAGGGAACTCGGGATTTTTGAAAACCTACCATAGGATCAAGAAGGATTTTTTTGGGATGGCCTTAAAACTGATGTTCAAAGGTTTGTGGAAAAATGTTTGGTTTGCCAACAAAATAAGGTGGAAAAAATTAATATCCCAAGTGTTTTACAACCATTAACCATCCAAAGTCAGCGTTGGGAGGAGGTTTCCATTGATTTCATCACATGGTTACCGAAGTGTGAAGGAAAGAGTGTCATCATGGTGATTGTTGATAGACTGACCAAGTACACACACTTTTTTGCACTCTCTCATCCTTTCAAAGCCAATACAGTTGCCACCGCATTCATGGAGACAGTTCAAAAGCTACATGGAAGCCCAAAGATTATTGTAAGTGATAGAGATCCCATCTTCATTGGACATTTTTGGACATAATTATTTTCTTGTTTAGGTACTCAATTGGATCATAGCTCATCCTCTCATCCTCAATCTGATGGAAAAACCGATATAGTGAACAAATGTCTAGAAGGCTACCTTCGTTGCTTTGTCTCTCATAAACAAACACAATGGTTCAAATGGTTACCCTTGGCAGAATGGTGGTATAACACTTCCTTTGACACTGCAACAAAAATGACACCATTTATGGCACTCTATGGATACCACCCACCTTCCATCATTTATTCTCTAAAAGAAAAATCTAAGGTTCAAGCAGTGGAAGATCACATCGAGCATCAACAACAAGTTCTCCAACTCTTAAAGGACAACCTCACCATGGCAGATAATCACATGAAACAACAAGCATATCGACATCGTAGTGAATTTTTTTTTGAAGTAAGGGATTGGGTATTTTTAAGACTACAACCATACAAACATATGCCCCTCAAGCAAGCTAAGAAGGATAATAAATTATCACCAAAGTAATATGGCCCTTATAAGGTGTTCCAAAAGATTGGTACTATGTCATACAAATTGGAGTTGCCTGCATCTTCATGAGCTTACCCAGTTTTCCATGTTTCATGCTTAAAGAAGGTTATAGGTGACAAGATCCCAGTTCAAACTATATTGCTAGAACTTGACGAGGAAGGAAAAATCATATTGGAGCCTGAAGCTATCATTGACACAAGAATTCGCCAGCTGAGGAATAGATCCATTTCATAGTATCTCATTAAGTGGAGGAAACTACTGCTGAAGATTCCACTTGGGAAGATGAGTCTTTTATACAGAAACATCCATAATTACTCAAGCGTTGCAAACAACACTTGTCTGAAGGGGAGGGGCATGTTAAGCCTTAAATAGTGGCACATTACCCCTTAATTGGGGCATATCACATTAGTATTGTTATTTTATTTATGTAGGCTTGGCTCCATTAGTTGTAATTGTACCTCCTAGTCTCCTATATATACCAAGGAGACCTTTTCATTTGGAATAATCTTGTATTTGGAAATTTATGTGGTGTATAAGGAGGTTTCCCCCTTGAAGAGGCTTATTATATGAAATTCTATCTTTTTCAAGGCATTGAGTACTTATTCTGACGTTTTTTTAATTCTATTTTGATATTTGGTTCTTAACATGGCAACTGGTGTGATTGGTCTATTTGGAGAAGTCTCCAAAGTGGTCCCCTTATGGCATAGCTCTAAGCATGGCCCTTATGGGAAGACGCATTGAATAAGTCTACAAGAAACTTTTAAGCATGGTTAAGGATACCATAGTTGAATTGGGAATTAGGTCATGAAGTATGGAGTAAATGAAGGTAACTCACTCATGGATGGACAATACTCATCGTACCCTTTTCGGTGATATGTGGAATGCCACGTAGTTCCTCATGGTTAGGGAGATATGTCCTTGTAAAGTTGGAAGCCTCGAAGAGTGGACAAGAAGCCCCTTGTTTGTTATAAGTCTTGGTCAAATGGGTAAAGTTGCTGTAAGAATAAAACCCTAGAATCCATAAATTAAGGAGAGGAGTTACCTAGAACAAGTATATAAATACCTCAAGGAGTCATTCACAAGAATACAAACACACTCATTCATTGATTATCTATATTGTGAACTAGTGATATTTCGCTAAGGTTGTGACGACATTTTTCTGAGGTAGCAAAGGAAGGTCGAAGGAGAAAGTCTCAGGGTTGCAACAACGCCTAGTTTTTGAGGTATCCGCGGGTTGCAGGTAAGAAGGGAACATATGTATGGAGGCTGTAGTGAAGGAAAGCATGGATATTCAAGGGTTGTAGAGGGGACGGTTTCGTATCTATGAAAAGCTAATGAAGGTTTGAATAAATGTTGGTACCAGGTCCCTAGAGTCTTAAAGCAAGATCACATGGCAACATTCTATAGATTCAAATCAACAACAAAATTTCAGATATGGTTATTAGTTTGTTTTGATGCTTAGATTTTCTTATGATGTTGGGAATTATTGAGGCATTCTTGGTATGGTTTGCCTTGTACTTGGATATGGTATACGCTGGTTAGTTGGATGAGTAAGCAACACTCTTATGTATGGTACAAAATTGATATGGTTCTTATAGTTCACATCCTTGTGTTTATTGTATATGGTTGAGGGATATCCATGTTGTATGGTGATGTATGCATGAGGGGCATGCATAGGCTCTTTGAGATACTTCATTGATGATATGGTACAAATCTGCATATGGTTGATGATATGGCATATGGAACAGGTTGTACATAGTTGATTCTCTAGTTCATGATTCACTATTCATTGTTGATGTATCTTTTGGTTCATGATTGATGCATGAGATAGTATGCATATTGGTATACACTTGATGCATGGTATGGTACATGTTTAGTTGGTTGATGAGCATATACAGGTTGATGTGACAATGACATAGACATTGATAGAGACAATTACATAGACAAAGTGATAGTGACAATGGAAGTGACAGTGGCAGAGTTTGTGATAACGATAATTGGTCTACATTTGTATTACAAGGTGGTTGGATGGGGTAAGAAAAGGTGGTTGTAGCCACCTTCCGGTTGTATTCGGTGAACCTAGGGGTTGTAGCCTCCTTATGGTTGGAGCTAGAGAATCAGGGAGTTGTAGCTTCCTTTAGGTTGGAGCATGAGAATGGGGGGTTGGATCCTCCTTCCATTTGTAGCTAGAGAATTAGAAGTTGGTGCTTCCAATGAATGTTTTCTTTTGATAAATATATAAGAAAATCATTCCATGTTTTTTTCCCATTTGGGTTTCCACGTAAATACTGGTGTACTGGGTATCTATTTTGATGTGATGCTATTTATGATTATATTGCTAATGATATATTGAATGCTAATGATAACTGCTGAATATTTTTGAAGAATAAACTGTAGTTAAAATTACTATAATTGCTCATTACTGATTCACCCCCCCTCTCGGTAATCCAACAATTGGAATTAGAGCATGTCCTTCAGAAAGAAGTCTAACCACTAGAAGGAGATCATGGATTATGCTAGGATTGGGGTACCACACATTGATGGTCAGAACTATGACTTTTGGAGCGGACGAATGAAAAAATATGTACAGGCACATGGATTCAATGTTTGGCGAGTAGTAGTAGATGGATACAAAGCACCATGCACTCCCCCGACATACTAGGATGGAAAGAAACTTGAAGACAATGATTCTAGAGCTAAAAGTGCCATCTTGAATGGTTTAATTGAATTGGTATACAACAAGGTTGTGCACTATCAATCCACAAAATAAATATGGGACAAACTGAATAATATCTACCAAGGATATGCCAAATTTAAATGATCCAAACTTAAAAAATTTAGAGTCAAGTTAAAACAATTGAAGATGAAGGAAGATGAAAACATTGCCTCCTACTTTCTAGGAGTTGATGAGACAGTCAATGCCATCAAGGGTTTAGGAGAAGAAATGAAGGAACCAATCATTGTTCAAAAGGTACTGAGCTCTCTACCTATGAGATATGATCCAAATATTTCATCCCTGGAAGAGAGAGAAGATCTAGACACCTTGAGCATGGATGAACGACACAAGATACTCACAACTTACGAGATGAGGAAAGAGAAAGATAATCCAATCATGAAGGAAGGAGCATTCAAGGCATCAAAGAAGATAAAGAAGAAATATAAACATAAGGCAAAGTCAGATTGTAGTTGCAACTATGATTCAGAAGAAGATGAAGAAGTGGCTAACTTCGTCACAAGGTTGAAACCATGAAGCGACAAATACAAAGTTAAGCTTCCATTGATTTGTTTTAATTGTGATGATGTTTGTCAATTTGATAATAAATTTCCTTGTAAGAAAAGGAAAATAAATGAAGAGGAAGATGACCCTAAAAAGAAAAAGCAAATTCAAAAGGGTAGAAGAAATAAAAAAAAGTTTTTCAAGAAAAGCCTTTGCACCAAGGAAGACGGTTCTTCATCAGACGAAGATGAAATCAACGGCAGTGATACAGAAAAGGTAGTATACATGGAAATATAAGACTGTGATGAATAAAGCTCCAAAGAAGAATATGAAGAGGCAGAAGTCGATTACGGAGAAGAATTGTTGAGTGCCATAGAATTTATCAAAAGAGAAAATAAGAGAAACAAGTCACTCCAGGAAGAACTAATGAAGAAAGAAGAATCTCATAACTCCAAAGAAGTTGAGAAAACAATAACGAAGCTGAAACTCCAAGAAGAAGAATACAAGAGGATTAAAGAAGCACTCAGAGGGTAGATAGAAGAAAGAGACAGGACCATTGAAGGCTTGGAAGCTGAGATAGTCACTCTAAGAAAATATCTTCATAAGAAGGAATGAAACAAAACAACACCATGATATTGGATAATATCATTAATTGCCAAAGACCTTACTATGACAGATCTGGATTGGGATACAATCATAAAAATACAGAGAAAGGTTCAAGCTCCAAAATGAAAGAACAAGAAGCAGAACCAAGAAGCTATGCAAAAGCTGTCAGAGGTCCCTCGAAAGAAGAAAACATGAAAACTCAAGGGGAAGATTAAAGAAACATTGCACCACCTAGAATATTAAGAAGTCAATATAAGTAGAAACCCGCTATAGAAAGACCTCAAGAAGAATAAGGATTTCGAAGAGTGACACCATTAAGAAGATCTTCCTCTTCCAGGTATCAAACTATTTTTCTCGATTCATGTTATAATTTTGGACACAAAGCTATGAATTGTAGAGCCAATACTAAGAACAGAAGCAATGGTGAGAGATATACAAGAAATATTTATCCAAGAATATCTCATGAAGCACAGAGTAGATGTAACATCCAATTCCAATGATCACATTTTATACACTGACTTATTCTTTGAGGACACTTGCGAGCAAGTGATCTGGTTAAAACATTATACATTATGATTATCAGTTTTGGTTTATGTTTATGTGTTTATGCTATGATTTATAATTGGAATTGTTATGTTATTGATATTGATGTATAACATTGCCAAGTATTATGATGAAGTTTCCTAAGTGTGCAGGAAGCATGATATGATGATGATGCTGACAACATCGACCAACTTCCTTTGATTCCGGATTGAGTCAAGGAGTGAATTATTTACTTCAGTTATGAGTACTTAATTTATTACGCAGATGTTATATGCTGATTTCAGTTATGGATTTCATATATATGAGTTATTGATGTTATCTTTGTTAGTGGATGCAAGCATGGTGATGCTTTCTAATCCGACTCACATATGGAGTAAAGGGGTCATACACATATAACAGATGGATGATGGAGAGGTGTGGAAACATCCCTATCACAACCTACTAGCACTCCCATAGTGACCTGAACTAAAGGTTAACGATTACCTTGTTTCGAGAGGTTCACAATGCCATGAGGGTAGACTGAGATAGTCACTCACGAGGATTTCTAAGGGGCGCTCAATAAGGTGAATTCCTTATTCCTCAGTAATCCCTTAGTCTCACACAAGGTCGACAAGTGGAGTATTGACTCCAAGCGTTGGACAACTTCCAATCTAGTCAATGGCGAGTGGCACCCTTGGAGCACGAAGATGTGTCTTGAAGGGCACGTCGCATGTATAAATTTTGAGTCAATAAAAATCTAGAAGACCTTAGGAAATAAAATGAATGCTATATTTTCTTAGAGAAGAGAATACAAATGTTTAAATTATAAACCAGAAAACATAACCAAAAGTCTAAGTCTAGATGTTCTGACTATATAAAATTAGAAAATGGGTTAAGGGAATTTTAGACTAAATAAACATGAGTAAAGGAGAGAATAAGAATAAGATATTAGGCATGTGCACAATACGTGCATAAAATAAATAAAGTGGATTTTCAATTAAAAGAAATTATATTCATAAGAGAATGGGTTGTCAACATAGAGTTAGTATCCTAAGTCAATCAAACTCTAAATCCTAACTAAGAGAAGAGTCCTAATCAAACTCCAACTGTAAATTAGTTAGGGGACACAATAAAAGAGGAATTGGGGAACTAAGGGTCAAGAAATCTAGGAACTAATTTGGGAGTGTGAGAGAAAATGATTAAATAATTTAAATTAAAAAGGATTTAACATGTGCAACTTGGGGAAAGTGTGACATGTGTTGTGAGTGAATAATCTTTAATTTAATTATTAAAAATTATCTAATTGTGCATGAGATGAAAAGTGTCGAGGTGAATTTTCTTATAAAAGGAATGGTGAGGAAGAGAGAAATTACCCTATTGTTGGATGAATGAAATGCTGTTAAAATTTCTATTGACTAAGTTTACTTGTGTGAGTTGGGCTGGAAGCTTGTGCAAGAGGTGAAAGCCTCTTCTTGTGAGGGAAAGCTTGAGCTAGTTTTGGATCCGAGACTCTGTGTTTGACACCTTTGTGGCTCAGGGGGCTAAGGGGGAAGAAGAGTACCCCTAGCGTTGGACGGGAGGTACCGGTGAAGTTTTTGGATTAGCAGGCAAAGGGAAGGACATTGCGTAAGCTTCTGGATTGAGGATCATCCTCAAATATATCACCAATCTAGATCTTGATATTTATGTATACAATTATTTTATCAGATAGTATCTTAAGACCTTGTATATCAAATTATGTATGTGAATACGATTTTAGTCATTAACAAACTCTTCTTTTATATATATAT
>SNQJ01S0000065.1:94076-118259 GCA_010110895.2 Picea sitchensis | reverse complement strand
GTCACATCTCTTCTCAGAGATAAGCTACCACCATTCTAGCGAGTCTTCACTCTGTATTTTTACAGTCTCTGTACATTTCTCTGATTAATAGAAATCGTGTATTACTGTATATTTGTGTTTATGGTTGCATCTATGATACATTTATGTTATATTATTGAATATCTGCAATATCTCTGTGCATTTATTTATTATATCTCCGCTCTCATTTCGTGCCGAAAATAATCCGGATCACCTGAATTACTTGTTACTCTAATCTACATCAACTATTTTTACCCGTTTCATGTCATTGATGGAGGATACATTAAGGCCTTCCTGTGATGAGTCTTTTCTTGTTGACTTCAACTCATTATCCAGGAATTAGACTTAGAAACCAATTGGTACCTTGAAACTTGCATGCCTCAATGACAGGTTTCCTCGCTGCTGACAATGGGTTTTCATTATTGACCCTTGATCGGGAGATTCCACCAAGTGTTCGACCTCAGCTCATTGATTCACATTCGTTGGATTGTACTAGTGTACCTTGGGAGTCATTGACATTAATGGTGATTTCCCTCGCACTTGTTAACAATATTCATTAATGACCGGTAATCAAGTGGTTTCTACCATGTTCGACTTCAACACATGTATTCACATGGTTAGATTCGTACTATAGAGTGGTGGAGATGAAGACCCTGAATCTTTTCTCACAGATTCAGGTTGCATTGGAGTATATTCAAGTTTGTATTGTTGCATAGATCCACATTGTATGTCTCGTGGCTATGTTCAAATTTGAGTCTTTAACACATATATCCATAGTGTATTTTTGGTGGCTATGTTTAGATTTGAGTCATATTGGCATGGATCCACAGTGTATGTTTGGTGGCCATGACCTTGTCTTACTTGACATGGATATTTGCATATAGGAATTTATTCTTTGAGTCATTTGTATTCTGAGTATGGGAATGCCTACCTCAGTGATGATATATAATTGTACTGTATTTCCTTGTTTGACTGACAGTTTCTTGTTCCCTACACACACTCGACAAAGTGTTTCAGGTATCACTCTGTTCTAACTTCATACTTTGGGGGGCTCTCTATTACACATTATTTTCGTCACCCTTATGACCGTTAATGATGTAAATATATCTGTTTCCTTCAGAGGGGTGAGTGGCCTGAATTCTTGAAGAAAGAAGGGAGAAGAACTTTACATGAGAGAAGAAATTGGATTTTCCTTTGTAAAAACCCTATTAAGGAGGATTTCTGTAGGTTGCTCTATACATAGGGTACATAAATGCTTGATTTCCGCAGATTGCACTATATCTAGGTTGCGAAGTTTCTGCAGGCTGCATTACAGCTAGGGTGCGATGGCCTTTGTACGTGGGAAAAACAAGCATTTTCTCGATGCTTCTAGAAGGAGAAGATTCTATGGTGAGGTGGATTCCGAATGGTTTGGATCTTATTCGCTTTCATGATTTAGTGGGATCATCCTAACCTCCTTACCTTATCCTCTTCAACTTATAAAAGGAGAGGAGCTCTCATGGAGAAAGTTAGTTGGTTTTGGAGCTTGATTGAGTTGAATTTGGCTTGAGATTGTTAGTTGGATTGAGCTTGGGAAATTTATCTTAGATTTGTTAAGATAGATTGTGAGTAGCTATTAGATCCATGGTCTCAAAATCCTTGGAGAAATAAGTGTGTGGGAAGCAAGGAATCGTTGGAAGGAACCTTACGACATCAAGGCATTTGATTGTGATCTCTCTTCCTATTATTTAATATAATACAGTGGCATGCTTCTTTCCCATAGAATTATCTTTATTTTATTTCATAATTCCTTGATCATATGCATAGGTTGTCATTGAATATACTTCCACTGCTTTCACTTTGGTTGGTTTGTGTCTCACTGTAGGATCAATATCACGAGAGCACGGGAGCGAAACATGAACAAAAAATACATAAGGAAGAGACACTTAAAGGTATGTCTCTCATCTTTTGTTAAATAGTAAATTCTATGATTAGAGCCTAGGGAAAGCGCCATGTTCTATCTTGTTTTGTTCTAGATCTAGGTGGATCTAGGGAGATTAGTTTATGTCCACATTTACCTATTTATCCTACAACAACAAGTCAAGCAACTCAGGAAGGTCCACAAAGTTTTCCTAGATCCCACTGTTGAAGCCACCTCTAGACTAGGGGTTAGTCTAGATCCAGATCCAGATCCCAGAAGGACCCCTAAAGAGAGCAGCCGAAGAGGAGGCAAATCAACCCAACAACTGATAAAGGAAGCAGGTAAATATATGATCAAAGCAGGTTAGATCCAACGTCTCAACAAGGGCTTCTTCTCCCCACTCCCCAACTCTTTGTAATGGATATTATTACTTGGAATATTAGAGGCCTAAATGGAATATCCAAGCAAAGGATCCTCCGTAACTGCATCAAATCAGAAGATCTAGACATTCTATTGCTACAAGAAACTAAATGCGTACAAAACATAGCGGATGAGCTCTTCAAGCGGTGTTGGCACACTTACAACTTTGTTTACACTGATTCGAAAGGAGAAGTAGGCGACCTTGCTATATTATGGAATCTAGCCACTATAATTCTGGATCAGGCTCTCGCTATAGTCATCACCTTCACCGCTCACTATCAATCCATTGGTTCCATTCAAGAGGGAGTGATTACCAATTCCTATGGTCCTCAGAGTTTCCAAGAGAAATACCTTTTCCTCCACAACCTATCCTATCTTGGCACTCTCATAGGTCACAAACGCTGGATAGTTGGAGGAGATCTCAACATCATCCTCACACTATAATAGAAAAGAGGATGAAAGAATCATCTTGACTTGGACAAAATCAAGCTCAAGGACCTCATTGACCGACTCAAACTAGTAGACATTGAAACAAGCAATGGCTCATTCACCTTGTCCAATAAATTTTTAGGATCCCAGCAGATAGTCTATGGGCTATATCTCTACTTAATTTCAGAAACCCTAATGTTATAAGGTCCAACAATGGAAGCCACTATCCTCCCAAAATAAAGATCGGATCACTGGCCTATCCAACTTTGGATAGAAACGATAGCTGCTCCTAAGTTCAAACCCTTTAGGTTTGAAAAATTCTAGCTATCTGATCCATATTTTCATGACTTATCCCACACCTGGTTGGCCCAAGCAGAGATTCAATAGGGAACCAAGATGTACAGATTCCAACAAAGGTTAAAAAAATTCAAGAAACAACTCCGTCAGTGGAACAAGGAAGTCTTTAGATATATCTTTCAAGAGCAGAAAGTACTTGAGCAGAGACTTGAGGAAATTCAGTAGGATATTATACTAACAGGTCACATGGAAGCCCAACAACAAGAAGAAGAGATCTTACAATAGTAACTCGAAGAGCGATACAAGAAGGGGGAAACTCTCTGGAAACAGAAATATCGAGTGCAATGGCTCAAGGAGGGATAAACGAATACTAAGTTATTTCATCGTTCCATGATACAAAGGTGATTCATCGACCACATTATAAAACTTTGAGATGCACAGGGTAACGCCATCCAAAGCCATGAGGAAATAATTACGGAGCTTGTTAATTACTACAAGGATATTCTATCAGAGCCTCCCATTGACAGATCTCCAACGATCAGTCACATCACTCAACACATTCCAGTTCTAATCACTCCAGAATAGAATCAGGCCCTTATTCAACCCATCACACAGGCATAAGTCGATCAAGAAATTAAGGAATTTCCCTTGGGAAAAACTCCTGGGTCGGATGGTTTTACCACTGATTTCTTCCACTACTGCTAGCCCATGATTCGTGAAGAGGTTTGGCAACTAGTCAAGGAATCCTGCACTTCTGGTAAAGTCCTCCCGGCTCTAAATGCTACTTTTCTCACCCTCATACCCAAGGAGGAACGAGTCACCAATCCGAAGAATGTCTGGCCAATTGCACTCTGCAATGTTATCTACAAAATCATCTCCAAGGTCATTTCTCTGCGACTCAAGCCAATTCTCCCCTTCATCATATCCAACAAACAATCAGGATATGTGGAGAGAAGGAAAATCATGGAAAACATCATTTTGGTTCACAAAGTCATCCACTCCCTGAAGACCACTCGAACCCCAGGTATGCTCCTAAAACTTGACCTATCAAAAGAATTTGATCGTCTAAGTTGGCACTACATGAAAGCTCTTCTACAAGCCTTTGGTTTTGGCAGTGACTGTATCTCTTTGATAATTAATCTCATTTCCTTTGTCTTTTTCTCCATTATGGTGAACGAATTCCCCTCACAACCGTTCTCACCCACTCGAGGCATTCGACAAGGGGAACCTCTATCCCCCTTTCTTTTTGTCACCATGGTAGAAGGACTTGGCCATTATATCAAAGCTTCCATTCTGGATGGCTCTCTCCAAGGTCTCCATCTGCATGGGCTTCAACCAGCTGCATCCCATAGCCAATTTGTGGATGACACTATGCTCTTGAACAACCCCACTTCCCAAAAATTCAACAAACTCAGAACCATTCTCAATGACTTCAGTGAAGCCTTTGGAACTTCCTTTAATTTAGATAAATCTTAGCTTTTCTGCTTCAACACACCCCCAACAATTCATAGTCATATCTCTCGACTACTAGGCATACCAATTTTCTCCCTCCCGTCCCATTATTTAGGACTCCCGATTTCAGACTCTGTAGCCTGAAATATTTCCTGGGATTCCGTTCTCCTCTCAATATCCAACCACTTAAGAAAATGGAACTTTAGATCCCTCAATCTTCTGGCCAGACTTATCCTCCTGAAATATGTACTTCAATCCATCCCTGCCTACATGTTCTCCACCCTTGCAACACCGCAAAATGTAATTAAAAGAATAAGGAACCTACAGAGGAAATTCCTCTGGCATGGTCATGTTCCCAACAAAAAATGGGCCCTAGTCAGCTGGGACACAGTTTGCAAACCCAAATCCATGGGGGGCTTAGGTCTAAGGGATCCGGGTAAGCTAAACAACACCATGGGGGAAAATATTAGGTGGCGCTGGCTCAAAACCCCAACAGAACTATGGGCCAAGATTTGGAATAAAAAATACACCCCAAACATCCCTCAATATCAACTCATTTGGCTAAAATATCAGATACAAGGCTCCAACATATGGAATGCAGCCTGGAAAAATCTATCGCTCATTCAAGCTCATGCTTTCTGGGAAATTCAGAATTGTTAGAGTGCTCTATTTTGGATAGACTCTTAGCAACAATTACCCCCACTACACTCCAAGGATAACCTTTTCCCCTATCAAGATCACATCTACGACTTGAAGTCAGTCAAAGTGGCAGACCTTTGGATGGATGACTCTTTACACCCTCCATGGAACAATTGGAAGGTTTCCTCACAAGATCTAAATGTCTCAGCAGAGTGTGATCTACAACCATGTAGGAAAACAATAAACCAAAGGAAAATTCACATCAGTGAAGACCCGAATATTCTTCGTTGAGGGTATAACCCCAATGGAACTTTCACAATCAAAGAGGGATATCATCTGCAGGAAAACTTCCATACTCAACCAAAAGAGAATCTATGGCACACAATATGGAAATCCAATCTATGGCCGAAAATCTCCAGCTTTCTTTGGCTCCTGGTTCAAAATAAAATCTTAACCTAGGATAATCTAAGGCATAGAGGTTTCATAGGACCCTCAATTTTCCATCTCTGTCAACAACAGGAAGAAAATATGGAGCCCATTCTCAACCAATGTCCATTTAGTGGGAAAATCTGGGACTACACATTGCAACATATGAGAAGATCCAACAGAGATAGAAGTAACATCATTACCACCATAAGAAATTGGGGAATTGGACCCTTCTTAAGCCCCATTCTAAATAGAATTGGGCAAATCCTTCCTAGTTTCATTGTTTGGATACTATGGAAAGAAAGAAAGAAACAAATTTTCCATTCCTAGGCCTCTCCCCCTAATTTCCTTTGGTCCACCATCCTCAACCATGTCAAGGAAACCATTCAAGCCCACCTCTGGACTAATGAAGATCTCCCTTCGGAGCCCCTCGAAGCCTCAATCCTGGCATCTTGGCACCTCACCTTGGCCTCAAACCCCTCTGTCCAACATTTACCCACAAGACCCACCTCTATAAGCCCCCGATCCTGGTCCCCCCGCCCTAGGGACACTACAAATTCAACTTTGATGGTGCTTCCAAAGGAAATATTGGTTCTGCGGGATTTGGAGCGGTTATTAGAGAAAACTCAGGACAAATTCAATACCTCTTGGTTGAAAATTTGGGACATGATACAAACAACTCTATTGAACTTTGGGGCCTTGTCAGAGTTATCCAAATGGCTGTGGACCTTGGACTCACTAGCCTCATAATAGAAGGGGATTCCAAAGTAATCATCAACATTGATTCCAAAGTCATTAATGGAAATGATCCGGGAAAAATCACTCCAAGTTGGTGCCTCTTGGGACCTCTTAACAGTTTGCAAGTGCTCAAAAATAAATGGAACTCCGAGAACCACAACCCTCAACTTTGACTTTTACAATTGATTCGAAAAAAAGAAGAAGTCTACAATAGTGTAGTAAATTTATGAAGTTGTATGAAAGCGTGGCCTCTCTCTCTTCCATGCAACCCGTCCAAGTAGAGGAACTTACCATTAAAGACTTGTCCCGTTTTTAGAAAATAATTTCTATGTAAAATAACGAAACCATTTTTGGATTTCATTTGTGGAATCTAAAATATGAATAAAGAAGAAGGGATTTCATTATTTTACATTAATGATTATTTAATGCTCTTTTAATTTTTAAAAATAAAAATTATATATGTTAATGTCAAAGAACTAGAATATGAACAAAATAAAGACATTATATTAACGATTTGTTAATGTTTATATTCTTATGATTGATGATTAAAGATCTGTATAAATGATTAGATTTAATGTCCATGTTTTAAACATTATTATTAATATGTTATGCTTATAGACATGATAATAATAATGTTTAATTGATGTATAATTTGTTGATTAACTGTAAACGATTATAATCCATAATTAATGATTTGTATTCTTATAATTTTAATTGTCGTATTATATTAGTCATCACCGAAATTTATCGAGCGATTTGCACTTTTAGTATTCAAAGAATTGTGCAAGTTTCACAAATCTAAAAATAAGTTTAGATGATTGTACTCTTAGAAGAATGCTTACATCCTACTCATATCCTTTTTTCTATATAGACTTCTTAAGCTTAAAGTAGTGCGTTAGTAGTTCCATTTGAACTAAATTATAATGAGTAATAATGTAGTCATGTGTTGAAATTTTTATTGTTAAATTAATGTTTGTAATGCTAAATTTGTGATATGTTTTGACAAGTTACCAGAATGTAAAAACAAGAGAAAAGAATAACAAAAAAAAAAAAATAGAAACAAAAAAATATATATACATACGTCGTATTCATTTACTCTTGAAATTCAAGTTTGCCATAGGTTCTTTAGATATGGTATCATAGCGGGTTCCACTCTGCGACATCAGACCCATTACGAATTCCAATGCTTATGTTTAATTGAAGATGTAATACTAATATAATTTGAAATTGTTTTATGGCAGGTATCATGGCTAGAGGACAGAGAATGAGTAGACATCGGGCTATGGGAGGAAGAGAAATGCCTCCTCCAAGTACATCAACACCCGAGGGATCTGCTCTACATGGAGAAGAGAAAACTACTGAGCAAGAGCAAGTTGCAGTGTGCGATGTCATGGGTATGATGAAGTCTTTTCAGAGGATGTCAGAGGCGGTGATAAATCACCTTGATCGCGATGAGGGCATGGAGTCAGTACCAAATGAGGGTTCACAACGCCCTCCTGTAGTAAGTGGCAGTGTTCATAGAGAACTCGAGAAGGTAAAATTTCATGAGTTCTTGGGTTATATGGATGGTTTAGCTGTCGAAGCTTGGTTGGAGAATATGGAAATTTGCTTTGCCTTGCGTGATTATACCTCCAACATGAAGGTTCGCATGGAGGTATTCCAACTGAAAGGGAGTGATCTTCTTTGGTGGAAGACACTCTTACCACAATTGAACATGGTTGTTGAAGACGTGTCATGGGAATTGTTCGAGGAATGATTCCAAGAGATGTACTTATCAGTTGTCATCAGATAGTTACCTCAGATAGGTAACTATCTGATGAGAAAGTGTTTGCACCTCAACATTTTAGTTGGTTGACTGAAGAGCCACGAGGGTTATACCCTGCGTGTGTTAAGTATTATTACCAGGCTGAATTGGGGCCTCATTCCTCTATTATAGCCTCTCTTGTCACGAGTTTCGTCACCTTACCCATGAAGTAAATGATGGTGTTCTCTGTGTGTACACTGTTGGTCTCAAAGGTTTTCACCATTGAGAAGAGTCGAGTTTAGTCTCCCTGTGTTGGCCACAGAGAAAACCCTCAACTCCTTGAGTCTGAGAGTGGATAGAGAAGACCGTTGGGCATGTAGGGTTTGCTATTGGTTGTTATAGATTGGTATGTATTGTCGACATAGTCGATTTCCAGCTTGCCCAGTTGATTATATGACAATGGTGTTGGTTTTGCAACTAGGCACTGCAATTGTTATTATTGGGTGGATAAGATCAACATAGTTAATTGGAATGAGTTGTTAGTCGCTTTTCTTGTGTTTATTAAATTCATAACCCGACACTGTTTTTAATTGATCAATCCACAATGATGCTTCGCGCTTGATACATGGGTATGAGTGGCGTTTCTATAAGCATGAGTCAAATGATTACTGTAATTGTGTGTTTTTAATGGCCAAATGATTATTGAAATCGGGGTGCTTATGGCATTTCCACCCATTGTATACGTTATGGTTATTTGATTGTGTCATCAAGAATGGGCACAAGTTTTGACACAATATGATTTGTTACATTTTGATTGATTTGAGCAATTCTGTTGCTATCTCCTTGTAGCGGATTGATAACTCGGCACAATAGGTTGAATGTGTGTTTAAATTTGTCAAATGGGAATGTTGCATTGTGGTGTTTATGGTATGGTTTCCCACTGTGTATTCTATGGATATTTTTTGGGTTTTGCACTTAGAGATAGTCACAAAGTTTTAATCATGGCATTTTTGCAATTCGATTATTTGTATTATGAGATTGGGCCCGCTGTTGATGCCTTGCTGAATTGGATGGATAGCCCAACTTTTGATTATTTAGAGTTAAAGAAAATTGGGCTTGTACAGTCACAGAATTACACTTGCGTTGATTGAATTGTTTTGTGTTTTCTACAACGTAGTGTGAGTTGGAGTGGTGACTGTGGGCTGTCTGTTTAAATGGTGAGTCATGGTTGTTGCAATTTAAATTTGGATTATTGGATTGACTATCCATTATGTATGTTTAACGAATGCCACACATTTTAACAATGATAGGCACGATTGCAGTAACAATATAACTTCACTACAATTTTGAAACATGACTTTTGAGTGTATTTGATGATTGAAGTAATGTGTGGGCAGTGGTTGTTTTGATGATGAACATAGTGGAAATAGTTACTATTATACATTTGAGAATTGTTATAAGATGTTAATTGGATAAATAAGAGGAACATAACCCCTTATAGATTGTTGTGGAATGCATACTATCTTGTTGATGACACTGTCTTAAGTATTTGATTTCAAACAATGAGCAGGTTAATGCACATAATTGTTTGGACTTTACACAATAATTGTTTTGGGTCTCACTGGTCATTTGGTTGAGGTGTTTCTTTTTTATAGAATGGTTATGGATCATTTGATTAATTTTATGAACAATACCCTCTCTCATTCCCTACCATCATTTCGCTTTTCGTTAATTACAACCCCATCACCTTCCCACAGTCATTTTTCACTCCCTGTTCTAAAATTGATTACAGTCATGAAAAATTCCGTGTTTAAGCAGTTGGCAGTGGCAGTGTCTTGGTTGAATTACAATGATATTTTCTTTGGTTTGCAGTTGATTGTTGTTGTCTTTGAGCAGTAATCGTATTTTCCCCCCTCATCATATCATGTTTCACTCAATACAAACCCCTCACATATCCCATGACCATTTATTCACCCCCTACTCATTGATAAACAATTAAACAATTTGTATGGATTGGATTGCATGAGTCTGATACATTGTTGAGCCAAATCTGTTTCATATTTTTAAGAGTTGTCATGTATGGTGATTTAAAATACTATTTGCTAATCAATCACGCATACAAGGATGAGCTATTCAAATAAAAGGTTGAAAACAGAGGCCTACTACGCCTCTGTCAAAGAGAAGGCTGCTACTGCCCCTTCTGCATCTTCAGATACTTCTGGTAAATCCGTGTCCTCCCACTTGCATGGGAAGGACGATTGTTCCCACGTGATCAACAATATTAGGCCTAAAGGCTCAACGCAACCAAAGGCAAATTCAGGAAAATCGAAAGGTGAAAACAACAATCAAGGAAAGATTGCATCCCAGAGTGGGAAATATGACTTTTGAGTTTTTATCTATTGTTGATGACAGTTGACTTCAAATTTTTTTTGGACAACACGCGTTATTTTGGGATATATGAGTAATATTTTTTTTGAAAATAATTTCAAATATCATGAGCTAAATTGTCAAATGTTGATATGATGATGTGAGTCACAAGGAGCTGTGTTTTGCTTAACTAACTAGTTATGTTATGATTGTTAAGAGCTAAAAGGAGTCACAAGGGGTCCCACCTACTAGTTATTATTTATTATAACCCTTATTATGATAATTACTTTTCCCCCTTAACTAAAAGTTGGTTGAGTCTTTTAATTAACTTAACTAATGAGTTGGTTCAATTACTTCAACCAACTGTAATTTGTTTAAAGACAAATGGAAAGGGAGGAACAAGAGGATGATAGAAGAAGAAACATACTAAGGTTTGCTCTTTGAGTTTATGCTGAGATAGTTCAATTTTAATTCATTCCTTAATTTATCACAAGCCTAATTCTTTTTATGATAGCAGGGTCTTATTGTAGGCAACACGATTCGGGTTGAATTACATCATTCAAACACTTGTTTTTCAGAGGTGTTGATCTATCTTTGATAGTTTGTGTATACTTGTCTGTTTGTGAATTAGTTTTCATGGCTGACAAAGGCTATTGTGCAGAGTTGAGTGAGCAACAATCTGTGGCAAGCTGATCCATCTTTTAGAGTTTAGTTTTCTGATTTTCTGTTGGAGGTCCTTTTGTATGTTCCATCGGGGATGTCTAAGTTTGACTTTGGTCCTAAATTTCTACATGAAATTTTGTAAAAGAATGACTCTTTGGTGAATTGGAATGAAATAAATGATTGCTTTATTTCTCATCTATCTTGATTATCATCTTGGTGTCTTTACTTCTGTCTTTACATTTATTTCAACAACTGTTATATTCAAAAAATTTCATCAAAGTAAATTTCCAACAATCTTTTTATTGATAAAAGACTAGCCTAAGCACTGGTAATTAATACTTCTGAGTTAGGAGTAAACAGATGTAATATATTGAAGCCTAATAAAGAATAAGAAGCAGTTGGTGGATGTAGCCCCACACTGGGGTGAACCACATATATCCTGTGTTGATGGTTTGCTTTGTGCTATGATGTTTATGCTGTGAAATTGCTTAATGCATTAGTTGTTATATATGATAGATAGATCTATGAATGCTTAGTGCTCTACTTATATTGAATGTGTTAGATATAACTTATGATGCTAAGTGCGATGTGTATTTGGTCAATGTTACTGCACCAATCTATCCTTAGGGTTTGTTCTGCGATGTGAATAAAGTTGATGAACTAATGCATGTTATTTTCTAAGAATTTTGAGAAGTGTTATAATCACAGATCTGTGTCCCAGCTAGGTTACAGACACCTAAATCCTGTAACCCCCCCTGCCTCTACCTCGGGTGAGACTTCGCATGCTTCGCAGGTGTTTCCAAAAGGGCCGGTAGTTAGGGTTTTGTTGGTGCATTGTTGAAGCGTTGAACCCTGGGTCTGCCCCAGTGCCAACATGTTCTATAGATTTGAAGGGTGGATTTCTTTTAAAAAAGGGTTTATAATGTTTTTTTTTATTTTGGTTTCCCTCCCCAACACTCCTTTTCATATCTACGATCTCGTTGGAGAGTTTTTTTATCATCCGATGTAGGTTTTCTAGATCCCCTCCTTCTTTATCAGGACCTTGTTCTATTTGTTTTCTCGGGGGTCTTGTTAACAAAAGTCCTCTCTTAGGTAGAGGTTGGATTTCCTTTTTTATTAATGATATCTAACCTTCTTTGTACCCTTTCATTTTAAATTCAATCATTTTAGCTTCTTCAAATTTTTTGTCTAGAGTATGTTTGGAAGCCCTTTTTATGAACATGGAAATAGAAGCTGAGAGAGCATTAACGTATACTTCAATTTTCAATTCCTGGGTAGGTTTATCCTCAACTTGGAATTTTTTCAAAATGGTTGTGTACCTTTGGTTGAAATATTTAACCTTTTCTTTTGGACTCATAGTGGTGATGAATATTTCAACCATTAAATCTCCCATGGTAGTTTCTTCGACAAATTTGTCCAATAAATCCTTTTGAAACTTTGTCCAGCTAGTTATGGAATCAACTGGCAGGTTGCAATACCAAGTTGAGGAAAATTTTCAAAGGTATAAGGAAAAATTATGCAAATTACATCTTCATGTTGAACATTCATTAATCTTATAGATAATATGAACTTCTTAATATGGTCCTCAGACAATCCAAAGGTTTCAGGGTCAAGTTTAGGAAGTAATTTTTCTGGATGTCTGGGTAGGTTATGCACCCATCCCAGAATTGAGAGAGCATCTCTGACCAACCATTTTTGATTGTATTGAGTTTGATTTCCCCCTTCTCCATTGTTATCGTTATTATCCTCCATGTCTTCTGATTCAGAACTTGAGGGATCTAAGTTAGACCCTTCCTCTTCAGATTCAAAATCATCAGGTTCAGAGTAGTTATAAGCTGGTGTTTCAGGTATCAGATTAAGGGGTTGTTCAATATCTGTAAGGGAAAAATATGTTAGGTATTCTACCGTGTGAACAAATACCTAGCCAGGGGTGTCTACAAATGGTCTTCTTATTTGTTTTCTTCGAGGAAGTAAAGGAGCTAAAGGTAATGCTCCGATCTGCTGGGCGTAAGCTCTAGTGATTCTTCTGAACTTATTTAACTCTTTGTGTGGAATATCATAAGGTATTTTAGGGTACACATGTTCTTCCTCTTTGTGTTGAGGTGAGTTACTCATATCAGGAGTACTCTCTATGTCTGGGATGTCTTGAGACTGACTAACCATGCATGTGGGCTGTTTTGAATCTATAGGCTTTGCAGAATAATTTTATCATAAATATTGTTAGCCATGCATTCATTCATGCCCTCCTTCAAATGCCAATTCTGTTGAGGGGTCCGAGATACCTTTAAATCAACAACATGAACCAAACCTGCTTAAGAGGCCCAATTAGAATCGTAAGCGTTTGATGAGTGGTAAGGTTCTCCAGATTTGCGATCTGGCTGGAATTATCGATGGGATTTAATCATGATCAACATATATGTATTTTCTATTAAGCCTTTCCTCAGGCTACTTAGTTCTCCTTTTGTTTCTTTTCTAACATTTATAACAAAAGAAAGATAGAGATTTAAACTAGATGATAGAGGGAAGATAACTATGTGTTGGGGGAAGGCTGGGTTGCAGGATAAGCTTTATACCGTAGCATGTCGATGAAGAAGATATAAATTACTTCAAACTAGCATCCATATCATTTTGATTAGTAGACATTCAACATTGTCTAAGATAACAATTAAAAAAAGAAAATATATACATGACAAGAAGTTAGCGCAAGAAAAAGTAAGTTTCAATGCTCTATTATCAATCACAGGTTAACACAATCGATTTCTATTCATCAACTAGAATAAAAGAACTGTTGCGACATTATAAGATAGCTTTAAATAATATATATAGTAACTCTTACTCAATACAACAACAAATATTGAATCCGAAGACATAGATAATCCCCCTTGGTCCAATCATATTCACGCCTTAGATGAAAGAAGTGTCTTTGGTTCTAAACATAACTTCTTAATTAAAATAACCTGCACAAAAATAGGTCTCTTACAAAATTTTAGAAAAAAGTCTTTCTCTCCAAAACCATCTACCCCTTCTAACATACAAAAAATGCCTATTTATCATAGATGTGGAGGCCCTCGACCATTGTGGAACTGAGGCTGAGCTCTACACATCGGGTATAAAACAACTTATTAACTTAACTAAAAAAAACTGTTGGATTATGTTAATGAATACTCCGAACTTGACTTAAGAAAATGAGTGGTTCTTATCACACAAAAAAAATCACTTATTATGTCTGAATTTAAAAGAGTTTTGCAATTGAACAATTAAAAACTGCTGCTAGCACTGCAGCTAGATTGATGCACATGCTGGGGTGAACTGAGATTTGGTAGGAAATGACTGGGAGTGACAGAACTGCGTTCTGTATCGAGCATTGGCATGCGGTGCGTTGTTGGAGGCCACTAGGAGATAACTGGATGTTGGCAGTGTTTTTTGCCCACTTATCCCTTGGAGGAAAGAATCAAGTCATCTGGTGTTTTCCAGAGTCTCTGATATTCTTTTTGTAATCTGGATGTGTAGTTTCCCCAATTCTGGTTTGGCGCCCCTTTTTAAACATTTCAAAATGTGCAATAAATGTGGATGAGCCACTTCGAAAATCCAACATTCGGGGGGCTTTGGAGCGTAGAATATTCATATCTCTCGGAGGCCCGGACTCTCAGAGTCATTAACCACCACTTATTGCTAATTAACCTGGGATTTATCCTTAAACATTTGGTGTTTCGACACTTCGACAATTCGGGGGTTCGAGAGTTGTGAATGCTGAGTTTGAGAATCTCCCGGAGTTACAATGCTGCAGAGTGGATTGGTAGTTCACGACCCACTTCGGCTATTCGGGGCTCCGACACTTCGGAGGTTCGAAGAACCATGCTCGCTTTGAGATGAAATTCCTCGGAGTGCTAAACTCTTGGAGTGACGTGGTGGCCTAACGTCATATTGCCGACGTGTCACAAAAATAAGGGTGACACGTGTCACTTGAAATAGTACAAATGACGGACCCAAATATGCTTGAAATGAGTGCCACGTGTCTTGATAGGAGAGTGCCATGCGTCATGATAGAAGAGTGCCACATATCTTGACTGATGGATGCCACACGTCTCCGGCTCTTCGGGGTTCGAGAGTTTTTGAATGCCATGTCTGGATACTTCCCAAAGGGATGAACTCGCGAAGTGATTAGCCAATACTTATCACTAATTAACCCGTGATTAAGCCATGTTTAACATTTAAATATTTTGGGACTTCAGGGGCTCCGATGATTTGGGGCTTCGAAGGTCTACGTTTACTGTGAATTGAAATCCTGGGACTGATAATATCTCTGAGCTGACGTGTCAACATGGCGTCACTGTTGCTGACATGTCTACATGATAGAGAGTGACACGTGTCACCTGAAAATGGGAAGATGACGTAACCCAAATGACCTGAAATGAGTGCCACGTGTCAACACCGATGGATTCCATGTGGCTTCTATGTTTTGACATTCGAGAATTTTTGAGTGTTAAGTGTGGAGATCTCCTGGATGGATGATCTTGTGAAATGATGCAGAGATTTGATATTTGAGAGTTTTTTGACAAAGATGAGCTCGGACGTTTCGAAATTCGAGAGTTGTGGAAGTTTGTGTAACTCTGCGATTAAACCTCACACATTTCTGGAACCTCGAATGTACAAGAGCCATTGATCTGATCAACCTGTTGGACATTTACCGTTGAAAATTTACCCTATCTGTTTTCACAATCCAAGCCCAAAAATGACTGCTCCGAGTTGCTGCGTTTTGTTCACGGGCGTTCCCTGTGCATACAAAATGCCGTGGTTGACCTGCTGTGAGCTCAATCAATGGTAAGCACGATAAGAAGTATTCTGAATCAAATCACGACATGTAATTATCCTTCAAGAAAAATAGAAACAAAATGTGCAAAGACTCAATCAAGAAAGAAAATGATAGAAACCAAGTCATTTAGAGAGGGAAATTAACTCAACCAACCAGAAGGGGAGTGATTTTCAAGAAGGTATAGGGAAAATGAGGCAGGAGAGGCAGGTGTGCAGACTTAGTTATCAACATCGGCTACAAGCAGAATTGTGAATCAACCATGGTTGTTAGCATCAACGGGTACAGATTCGAATCAAAACCAGGAGTTTCGTGTCCAAGAAATGAACTGATAGTTAATGAGTATATCAACGTTGATGGATTATCTTTGACGTTACTTCGTTGGCGCTTCTAGGAAAAAGTTTCGATGCCGACCCAAAACTACCCCATGGTGCTAATGTGGAAATATAGATATGACATGGGGGACATCAAAAGACGACGTAGATAATGCCTAAGTAATACAAACCGTATACGTGAAAAAATGTGGCAGTTGATTTGACCTTTGGGGCGTGAGGAGTGTTTCTCTTCGGTGTCGGGGATTTTCCTTTTGAAACAGATTGACGGTTTCCTTTCCCCTCTTCACCGATGCCGACGGTATATCGATGATCGATGATCAACGATTGTGGTTGCCTATGTTGACGATTTAAATTTCTGGTTCGCCGATGCCGATGGTATATTGACGATTTAAAAAAAAACTTCTTCGTAGGCTAGAATCAACGATTGATGCATCGTTCCTCCCATTTATCCGATGCCGATGGTGCATCGACGATTATCGTTGTTATGTGGGCATTTTTCCTCTCGTATTTCACCGATGCTGATGATGGGCATGTGGCTCAAATTTTAAGTTGCGTATACTTAGTCTAAATGTCAGGTTTATTTAGAGAGAAGGTCAATTTTTTCAACAATTCCAACCCAAACCGAATGTGATCGATGATTACAAAATAACAACAAGAAAAACTCGTTTATCGCTGCCCAACTGATTAAATTCAAAAAAGACAAAGTGGTACCTAAAAGAAAAAATTCACAAAACTTTTAGGGTGTGTTGAGTTCTCAACACAGTGTTTAAGAGAAAACAAGTTGTACGAAAAACTGTTGAAATGTTCATTTTATCAGAAAAAGATTCATTATTTGGGACACATCATTTATGGAGAAGGCATCATTGTGGATCCAAGGAAGGTAGAGGCTATTATGAAATGGCCAACACCGACAAACGTACAAGAGGTACGTATTTTTATGGGATTAACAGGTTACTATTGATGCTTTGTCAAAGGATTTTCAAAGATATAAAATCCAATTGCGGAACTGTAAAAGAAGAAAAATAAATTTGTATGGCCAGATAAGTGCGCGAAACAATTTCAGAAGCTTAAAGAACTATTAACAACAACATCAATAATGAAAGTTCCAGATATGGACAAGGAATTATTGGTATGCACAGACGCATCTAAGGAAGGTTTGGGTGGAGTATTAATGCAAGAAGGTCGAGTTATTGCATATATTTCAAGGAAACTAAGAAGACACGAAGAGAATTGCGCTACGCACGACTTGGAATTATTGGTGATTGTTTATGGCTTGAGAGTTTGTAGACATTATGTTAGGAACCAAATATTAAAATAACATAAAAACCTCATAATAAGTACTCAATGCCTTGACAAAGAGAGAAATTCAAATAATAAGCCTCTTCGAGGGGGAAACCTCCTTATACATCATATGAATTCAGGAATACAAGATGATTCCAAATGAAAAGGTCTCCTTGGTATATATATGAGACTAGGAGGTACAATTACAACTAATGGACCCAAGCTGAAATAAATAAAATAACAATACTATTGTAATATGCACCAATTAAGGGGTAATATGCCACTATTTAGGGTTTAACATGCCCCTCCCCTTCATAAAAGTGTTGTTTGCAACGATTGAATAATTATGGATGCTTCTGTATAAAATACTCATCTTCCCAAGTGGAATCTTCAATAGGTAGTTTCTTCCACTTAATGAGATACTCTAGAATGGATCTATTCCTCAACTGGAAAATTCTTGTGTCAGTGATAGCTTCAGGCTCCAATATAATTTTTCCTTCCTCGTCAAGTTCTGGAAATATAGTTTGAACTGGGATCTTGTCACCTATAACCTTCTTTAATCATGAAAAATGGAAAACTTGGTGTACTCACGAAGATGCATACAACACCAATTTGTATGCCATAGTACCAATCTTTTGCAAAAACTTATAAGGGCCATAATACTTTGGTGATAATTTATTATCCTTCTTAGATTGCTTGAGGGACATATGTTTGGATGGTTGTAGTCTTAAAAATACCCAATCCCCTACTTCAAATCTTCTTTCACTACGATGCTAATTTGTTTGTTGTTTCATGCGATTCTGTTCCATGGTCAGGTTGTCCTTTAAGAGTTGGAGAACTTGTTGTTGATGTTCGATGTGATATTCCACTGCTTATCTTTTTCTTTTAGAGAAGAAGTGAGGGACGATGGGTGATATCCATAGAGCACCATAAATGGTGTCATTTTTATTGCAGTATGAAAGGAAGTGTTATACCACCATTTTTCCAAGGGTAACCACTTGAAGCATTGTGTTTGTTTATCAGAGACAAAGCAACGAAGGTATCCTTCCAGACATTTCTTCACTATCTAAGTTTGTCCATTAGATTGAGGATGATAAGATGAACTATGAGCCAATTGAGTACCCAAACAAGAAAATAATTCTGTCCAAAAATGTCTTGTGAAGATGGGACCTCTGTCACTTACAATAATCTTTGGGATTCCATGTAGCTTTTGAATTGTCTCCATGAATGCAATGACAACTATAATATCTTTTAAAGGATGAGAGAGTGCACAAAAGTGTGTGTACTTTGTCAGTCTATCGAAAATCACCATGATGACACTCTTTCCTTCAGACTTTGGTAACCCTGTGATGAAATCCATGGAAACTTCCTCCCAACGTTGACTTGGTATGGCTAATGGTTGTAAAAGACCCGGGGTCTTAATTGTTTCCACCTTATTTTGTTGGAAAACTAAACATTCTTCCATAAACCTTTGAACATCAGTTTTAAGGCCATCCCAAAAAAATTCCTTCTTGACCCTGTGATAGGTTTTTAAAAATCCTGAGTGCCCTCTTACCAGAGAAGTGTGAAATTCCAAAAGTACCTTTTGTTTGAGTTGGGATTTCTTACATAAATATAAGCGATCTTTGTACCATAGTGACTCATTTTTCCATGTAAATGTATATGATTCACTGGAATCCTGCCGCAACCTTTGAATGAGAGTCCACACTTTTTCGTCATTCTTCCATTCATCCCTTGCTTCTGTTATCCAATCAGGTTGGATGATCGAGATAACATAGGGAAAGGCCTCAACATATTCATCCTTTCTTGAGAGTGCATCTACCACAACATTTTTCTTCCCTTTTTTGTAGATGATTTCAAAATCATAACCCAACATCTTGGTCACCCATTTTTGTTGTTCTTCTGAATATAGTCTTTGTTCCAATAAGTATTTAAGACTGTCATGATCTATTTTGACCATGAAGTGACTACCTATTAGGTAAGGGCGCCGTTGCTTCAATGCATGTAGTATTTCCATCATTTCATTATCATAAATGTGTTTGTGTAAGTCCTTTCCCTTGAGTGGCCGACTTTTAAAATCAAGGGGCATTCCTTCTTGCATTAGAACAACATCAATGCCATTTCATGAGGCATCAATTTCCACAATAAAGGTTTTTGTGAGGTCTGGTGTGGTCAAGACAAGAGCTTTGCACATCACCTCTTTAAGTTGTTCAAAAGCTTGAGTATCCTCTAGAGTCCATGGAAATGGATCCTTCTTAGTTAATTCCGTTAAAGGTACTTCTATTCTTCCATAGTTCCGAACAAACTTATGGTAGTAACTTGTCAAACCCAAAAATCCTCTAAGATTATTCAATGCTTTGGGAATCAACCAATCCATCATGGCCTTAATCTTGTTAGGGTCTACCTTGACACCTTCATGAGATACAATATGACCCAAATACTCTACCTCCTTCATCCCAAAGAAAAATTTGGATGGTTTGGCATATATTTGTTGTTCCTTTAGTAGCTGCAACACCCTGTCAACATGTCGAACATGATCTTCCTAAGACTTGATATAGATTAGTATATCCTCAAAAAATAATAACAATTTTTTTTGAAGGAAGGGATTGAAAATAGAATTCATCAACCCTTGGAATGTGGAAGGTGCATTCATAAGGCCAAAAGTCATGACCAAAAATTCATAATGGCCTTCATGAGTTTAGAATGCTGTTTTTGGGACATCTGCTTGTTGAACAATAGAGAGGGTGTGAATCAGTTGTACCAGAGCTTAAACAATTATGCTTATTTTTTAAACTCTTTGCAGTAGGGTGGGGGGGGTGTGAATCAGTTGTTACCGAGCTTAAACAATTATGCTTATTTTAAACTCTTTGCAGAGCACCGAATGACAATAACAATAATGCAAGGAAGTAAGCAATAGAACATTCAACATCATTCACACATAAGAAATATACAGAGACATATATTTCCTGAGGAAACCCACAAAGGGTAAAAACCTCTTCTTCTTTATATGATAAGTAATCTTTACATTCATTACATTATCATACTTATGAGCACCAACTCATAATGAGGCTACAACCTTTGTTTTTCAAGCCACAACTTGTTGAGAGCACCAAATCTCTGTTTTATCTAGCACTTACTAGAAGGAAGCACCAACTCCCTGGTTTCTCTAGCACCCACTAGAAGGAAGCACCAACTCCCTGGTTTCTATAACACCCACTAGAAGGAAGCACCAACTCCCTAAGTGTTCCAACACCAACTGGATGGAAGCACAAACTTCCAGTTACACATGCACCAACTTGTATAACAGAGAACAACATTTCTCCCTTGCACCACCCTGCCACCCTGGTTTCTCTGGATGCAACCAGATGGAAGCTACAACTCCCTGTGTTCAAGAACCCACTTGAACCTTTGAGGACAACAATCCTCCCTAGCACTTCCCTTCCACCCTGAAAATAAAAAGTTTTCTATATATAAATCTATCACAGTGATACAATATTTATCTTTGTCTTACCAGGCTTATCACTGTTCTTCTATGCTGCTTTGCTCTCCTGTATCAGTGTCTCTCTGTCTGCATCTTCTTGCAATTTCCGATCTTCTGTTTTTCTCTACAAGAGCACCTCAGCCTTCCTTTAGTGTCTCACTGTCTTGATGCACACATGCCTTTTGCTTTCTGTGATTCTGCCTTTTATGCTCTATGCTCCATGTCCATTCAATGCACCATTGCTCTTCTCTGTATTTCAGCTGTTGCACACTCCTCCTTCTACACTCCTGAATCCCTCTCAACAAAAAAACCATCTCTTCTTTCTTTTTCCTTCTTATAGTCTCTGTGCACTTTGTGCATCCCCTGTGTGCAATGCTTCTGCATGCTCTTCATGTCGAGTGCTTTGCCTGATCATCATTCCAACTCTTCAACTTCTCTGGCTGTTAAACTCATGTGTCCATCATCACTAGGTGTTATGCTGAGATTCCTTAGCCTCTCCAACAGTCAAGACTCTTTGTCTTCTCTGTCATAGTCGAGCTCATCCTCTCTATTGTAGTTACAAGCTTCAACGCTCATCCATCTGTCAATTTACTCTACAAACAATCTTCATTCCACCGACAGATTCCTTGAGCCTCTTAAGCTCCTCTGGCAATCACATAGAAGTCTCTTCGAGTCCTCTGGCAGAAACCATCAGTGGTTTCTAGCAATTACACTATGAACCTCCAAAGACTGCTTCAACAACTGAATCACCACTGATCGATTAATTGGGAAGAGAAATAGTAGCCCTTCGATCATATTCCTGAATAACCTGCACCGTTGGATCATAAATGACGGGTCTCGCGCTTATTTTGCCTTTTCGCAATTCAGCCTTTCTGCGTTTCGGCATTTCGACATTCGGCTTTTTGGCATCCCTGTGGTGAGGCATCTCAACTCTCCAAGTTGCAATCTCTGAAATGGATATTAGCTTCGTGCTACCTCCTCCCTTGAGCCTTCGTCAATGTGACCATGGGTTATGACCAAGGGCCAATTCTGAACATGTATTTCACATTTCGCGTTTCGGGGATTCTGTGATGAGTCATCTCGACTCTCCATGTCCCAAACTCTGAAATGGAGCTTGTCTCTTCGAGATCTTCTCTACATCTCTTCGACGATGTGACCACCGACGGTGACCATAGCCTTATTCAAAAATGCATTTCGACGTTTCGTCATTTCGACATTCCTGTTGCAAAGTGTTTCGACACTCCAACTCCTGGTATTCGAAACCAACACAAAAAGGTGTTTCGGCGTTTCGCATTTCGCGACTTCGGGACTCCTGTGATGAAGAGTCTCGACTCTTGACTCCTCCAACTCCCGGTATCCAAAACTCCGGTTGATGTGCCTGTTTCGGGATTTTCGGCGTTTCACATTTCGGCGCTTCGGGACTCCTGTGTTGAAGAGTGTCGACTCTTGACTCCTCCAACTCCCAGTATCCGTACCTTCAGTCGATGTGCCTGTTTTGGGTTTTCAGGGTTTCACATTTCGCGATTCTGGGACTCCTGATGATGAAGAATCTCAACTCTTCCAACTCCCGGTATTCGAAACTTTCCTCCTGCTTTCGGGATTTTAGTGTTTCACATTTCGTGATTCCGGGACTCCTTATGATGAAGAGTCTCGACTCTTCCAACTCCCGGTATCCGAAACTATCCTCCTGCCTTCAAGATTTCGTAACCCTGCTTCACCTTGCTCTTTAAAGAACGTGCAGGTTCTCCTGGATCCAACGCTGGTCGGACCTCGGGCTCAGATCTTATGTTCATTGGGAATTCTCAATGGGATCCAAAGATCACTGTCGCTTCTCCTCTCGGGCTTACACATCCTCCTAACTTGGAATAATTTCTAAGTGTCAAAGGCCTGGACCTTTGATCCATCTAAGATCCTAAGTACGATATCTCTCTTGGGTTTTGGTAATGAGTTAACCTTGTCCCTGGTGCACACCTACGCACTGCGTGCGACTTTGCGCTAATCCTCCTAAGCTTACGTTGTCCCTGTTTTGCCATCCTTGCATACTCTGATCTTGCCATCAATGACAAGCACACCTGCCTGTAAACATGCCAACAATCTCCCCCTTTGGAATTAATGGCAACCATGAACGACTGCGCTAATCTGTTTGGACCTCCAACTGTAGCATCCGGTTCGGACCACTCCTTTTCTCCCACTTTGACATCAATGTCAAAGAAAACATGCTCCCCCTGAGCTGTTGCAGTATTTTTAGGAGGTATCAGATATTCAATCAATACAAAACTCCCCCTAACAGGATGGAATCTCTTAGGTGTGAGACGTGATGACACCTAGCTTCTATCGGAGATATTCAAATGGTGTCTTGGCTAGGGGTTTAGTAAAGATGTATGCAATTTGTTCTGTGGTTGGAATGTAATGGACCTGGACAATCTGATTGGTGACGTGCTCTCTCAAAAAATGGTATTTTATGGGAATATGCTTGGTCTTGGAGTGAAATATAGGATTCTTGGACATACTGATGGCACTAGTGTTATCACAATGAATTGGGATTGGTGCAGCGTATTGTACCTCCAAGTATGCAAGTGTTTGAATCATCCAACCTACCTGAGTGCAATAGGTAGGATCAACAATGTACTCTGCCTCTGTAGTTGATAAAGAAATGGAACCTTGCTTTTTACTCAACCATGCTACTAGAGAATATCCTAAGAAGAACACATCTCCACTCGTGATTTTCCTTTCATCCATGCAGTTAGCCCAATCAACATCTTAGTAGACTGATAATTGAAAATTATGATTCTTAGGATACCATAGGCCATAGTTCATTATTTCTTTCAAATACCTGAATATCCTTTTGACAGCTTGCAAATGACTCTGTTTAGGTGCAGACTGATATCTTCCTACCATTCCAACAACATGCATTATGTCTGGGTGAGATGCTGTGATGTACAATAGGTTGCCTATCATTGACCTATATGAAATTTGATCAACATTAGGTGAGTCATCATCCTTGCTTAATTTGCATCCAATAACCATAGGTCTTCCCACAGTTTAGAATCTTCCATTTGAAACCTTTTCAACATTTCTCTTAGATATTTTTCTTTAGAAATGAACATCCCTTCAGACCTCTGAGTAATTTGCAGACCAAGAAAAAATGACAGTTCACCTATCATAGACATTTCAAACTCAGAC
>SNQJ01S0000065.1:51393-94066 GCA_010110895.2 Picea sitchensis | reverse complement strand
TAAAAACCTCTTCTTGTTTATATGATAAGTAATCTTTACATTCTGTACATTATCATACTTATGAGCACCAACTCATAATGAGGCTACAACCTATGTTTTGCAAGCTGCAACTTGCTGAGAGCACCAACTCTCTGTTTTCTCTAGCACATACTAGAAGGAAGCACCAACTCCCTGGTTTCTCTAGCACCCACTAGAAGGAAGAACCAACTCCCTGGTTTCTCTAACACCCACTAGAAGGAAGCACCAACTCCCTAAGTGTTCCAGCACCAACTGTATGGAAGCACCAACTTTTAGTTACACAGGCACCAACCTGTATAACAGAGAACAACAGTTCTCCCTTGCACCACCCTGCCACCCTGGTTTCTCTTGCTGCAACCAGATGGAAGCTACAACTCCCTGTGTTCAAGAACCCACTTGAACCTCCGAGGACAACAATCCTCCCTAGCACCTCCGTTCCACCCTGAAAATAAAATTTTTGCTATATGTAAATTTATCACAGTGATATAATATTTATCTTTGGCTTACTAGGCTTATCACTGTTCTGCTATGCTGCTCTGCTCTCCTGTATCAGTGTCTCTCTGTTTGCATATTCTTGCGATTTCTGATTTCTATTTTTCTCTAGAAGAGCACCTCAACCTTCCTTTAGTGTCTCACTATCTTGCTGCACACATGCCTTGCACTTTTTGTGCTTCTGCCTTTTATGCTCTGTGCGCCATGTCCATTCAATGCACCATTCCTCTTCTCTGTATTTCAGATGCTGCACACTCCTCCTTCTACACTCTTGAATCCCTCTCAACAACAACAACCATATCTTCTTTCTTCTGCCTTCTTATAGTCTCTGTGCACTTTGTGCATCCCCTGTGCACAATGCTTCTGCATGCTCTTCATGTTGAGTGCTTTTCCTGATCATCATTCCAACTCTTCAGCTTCTCTGGTTGTTAAACTCATGTGTCCATCATCACTGGGTGTTATGCTGAGATTCCTTAGCCTCTCCAACAGTCGAGACTCTTCATCTTCTCTGTCACATTCGAGCTCATCCTCTCTGTTGCAGTTACAGGATTCAATGCTCATCCATCTGTCAATTGCCTCTACGAACAATCTTTGTTCCACTGGCAGATTCCTTGAGACTCTTCATCTCCTTTGGCAATCACACAGAAGTCTCTTCGAGTCCTCTGGAAGAAACCATCAATGGTTTCTAGCAGTTACACTGTGAACCTCCAAAGACCGCTTCAACAATTAAATCACCACTGATTGATTAACTATGAAGAGAAAGAGTAGCCCTTCGATCATATTCCTGAATAACCTGCACCATTGGATCATAAATGATGGGTCTCACGCTTATTTTTCCATTTCCCAATTCGGCCTTTCGGCGTTTCAGCATTCGGATTTTCGGCATCCCTGTGGTGAGGCATCTCGACTCTCTAAGTCGCGATATCTGAAATGGATATTAGCTTCATGCTACCTCCTCCCTTGAGCCTTCGTCGATGTGACCATGGGTTATGACCAAGGGCCAATTTTGAACATGTATTTCGCATTTCGCGTTTCGAGGATTCTGTGATGAGTCGTCTCGACTCTCCATGTCCCAAACTCTGAAATGGATCTTGTCTCTTTGAGCTCTTCTCTACATCTCTTTGACGATGTGACCACTGGCGATGACCATAGCCTTATTCGAAAACTCATTTCAACATTTTTTCATTTCGACATTCCTGTTGCAAAGTGTTTCGACACTCCAACTCCCGGTATCCGAAACCAACACAAAAAGGTGTTTTGGCGTTTCACATTTCACGACTTCGGGACTCCTATGATGAAGAGTCTCGACTCTTGACTCCTCCAACTCCTGGTATCTGAAACTTCGGTTGATGTGCCTGTTTCAGGATTTTTGGCCTTTCGCATTTCGACACTTCGGGACTCCTGTGTTGAAGAGTCTCGACACTTGACTCCTCCAACTCCCGGTATCCGAACCTCCGGTCGATGTGCCTATTTCGGGTTTTCGGAGTTTTGCATTTCATGATTCCGGGACTCTTGATGATGAAGAGTCTCAACTCTTCCAACTCTCGGTATCTAAAACTATCCTCCTGCTTTCGGGATTTTGGTGTTTCGCATTTCACGATTCTGGGACTCCTGATGATGAAGAGTCTCGACTCTTCCAACTCCTGGTATCCGAAACTGTCCTCTTGCCTTCGGGATTTCGTAACCCCGCTTCACCTTTCTCTTTAAAGAACGTGCATGTTCTCCTGGATCCAACGCCGGTCGGACCTCAGGCTTAGATCTGACATTCATCAGGAATTCTCAATGGGATCCAAAGATCACTGTCGCTTCTCCTCCCGGGCTTTACACATCCTTCTAACTTGGAATAATTTCTAAGTGTTAAAGGCCTCGACCTTTGATCCGTCTAAGATCCTGAGTACGCTATCTCTCTTGAGTTTTGGCAATGAGTTAACCTCGTCCATGGTGTACACCTACGCACTACATGCGACTCTGTGCTAATCCTCCTAAGCTTACGTTGTCCCTATTTTGCCATCGCTGCATACTCTGATCTTGCCATCAATGACAAGCACACCTTCCTGTGAACATGCCAACACTGCTTCATTCATTCTAATATGATGATACCCTAAACGAAGATCCAACTTTGTGAAGTAGATTGCTCCATGTAGTTCATATAACAATTCATTAATGACAAGAATGGGAAACTTGTCTTTAATGGTGATCTTGTTGAAATTTTCATAATATGGACACATATGCCACAAGCCCTCTTTCTTGAGTACCATTACCACCGGTGCAAAGTAAGAACTTTGGCTAGGTCTAATAATTCTATCCCCTAACATTTCTTCAACCATACGTTCAATTTCACTCTTCTGGGCATAAGGTTATCTGTAAGGCCTGATGTTAGGAGGAACACTCCTAAGAATGAGGTGAATAGCATGATCATGATCACGAGTGGGTGGAATACCTCTGGGAATATCTTCAAATACTTTCAAATTCTTATCAATGATCCCTTGGAGATATAGAGGAATATATGGCTTAGATGTTTGAACATCTAGTGAGCATAGTTGTACAATTACACCCTGATGCCCCTTTTTTAATAATTTTGTCATACCATTAGAGCTTATCACCTTACTGGGTTTCCCTGTGATACCCCTTAACACAATCTCCTTTCCTTTGAATGAAAATTTCATGAAAAGTTCTTGAAAATTAAAAGCAGTGTTCCCAATGATTGTAACTATTGGACTCCTAATACGACATCAACACCACCCATGGGTGTAGAAATCATTAGAATATTCATTACATATTCTCCCATATTAAGATTTTTCTTATGGAATTTTCCTGAGCAATTGATAGTTCCTCCATTTGAAATCATTACTTGAAACTCTGGCACTAGATAATTAAAGCAATTGAGAGATTTGGCTAATTTATAGTGAATGAAATTGTGAGTACTACCCGAATCAATTAGAACTATTACCTTTTTATTTTTGATATATCCTTTGATATTGAGGGTTTGAGGGGTGCTAATTCTAGCCAATGCATTACATGATATGGTGGGAGTCAACTCTTCAGAAGAAATCTCTTCTACGTTTTCAACTTGAGATGGTTCTTGTTCTTGTTCTTATTCTACTTCACAATCTATGTAGAATAATTTATTCTCACCACACTTATGTCCCTTACTGTACTTGCTATCACAATTAAAGCATAAACCTTTTTCTTTTCTTTCCTCCAATTGTTGAGGTGTCAACCTGGTAGGTTGAGGTGGTTGAGAAGAAGGAACATTATTCTCTCGATAGATATTAAGAGTGTTCCTTCTAGTAGCCATAGCCATATTTTTACTTTCAACATTTCTCGCCAGCCTGAATGCATTCTCCAACGATTTGGGTTCCAAAAGACGAACCTCATGTTGAATGTTATCCTTTAAAGTTCCTATGAATACATCAATCAAGTGCTCATATGGAATATCCGTTACCTTTATATTCAATCTTTGGAAGTTCTCAATGTGCTCCGCAATTGAACCCTTTTGCTTGAGATTTATCAATTGGACGAAGAAGGTATTGCTCCTTGTATCCTCATAGTGTTCATTATTTCTTCCGTGAAAATTGTCCAAGTGACAAGTGATTTGTGAGAACAAAGCCATTAATACCACACAAATTGATTAGGTTCTAAATATAAAGACGCAATTCATACCTTTTGTGTGTGTGGCACATCATGTAGATCAAAGAAATGCTCCATCTGGAGTATCCATGTGATTGGATCCTTGCCATCAAAATTCCTCATATCGATCTTAGGAAAGTGGTTGGTCTTCAACCCAAAATTGGAGTTTCTCCAGTCTTGATTCATCTTCCTTTCATCCTCATCATGAATTTCATGGGATATATTGTCACTTTCAGGTGGCCTCTCTATTAGAAACCTTTTCAATCCTTCCATGATCTCCCCTTTTAAACCATCCATCTTAGTATCCATTATCGCTTCCAACTTAACTTCAGTTAAATCCATCATCCCTTGTAGTTCATATTTTGTTACTGCCTGCTTTTGTAAATCATTTATGTCCCTGCACATTTCTTCACCTTCATCAAGAGTCCAAGTAGGGCTGTCTGAAGGCTTATTTGGTGTAGAAGTTCCCTTTTTTGGTGGCATGTTGGTCAAGTATCACTGCAAGGTACAAATTTCTAATTGGCTTAGGTAGAGTTCCTCACAGACAAGAGAGTGTTAGGTGCTATATCTCTCTGATATACGTGCGGGGTCCAACAATAATACTCGGCCCAATATATTAGGGCACTAAATAAGGAGGCTTGACCAGGCCCTTAGCCATACTATCCGACTACCTAGGTATAGAGAGTGATCTCCCCGAGTGTGTTCTCGGTGTACTATAACAACAAGATGACCAAAAGGTTTACTCGGTAAGTCTCAGGATTCTAGGGGGTCTCCTGATATACGCTAGGTACATGGGAGCTCAAATCCTTAGTAGTGCTGTCTAATGCACAATCATTTGAAAGGGGCCTTTAGATATACTCTAGGTATGTGGAAGAACCTCATAGTCCCCAGGTTGTAGCACTGACCAATAATGACAACTCCTACGTTTAGAGAAGCCGAAACACATCTGCACCTAAAAAAAACCCTAAGTTTCTCTCAAATTTATGTGATACTCCTTTTATCCCACTTTATTCTACTTTTTCAATCACCCCAATTGGATCTTCTAGTCAAAAGATATGAAAATTTCTGAAAAAAAAATGCACCTTTGAACCCTGATTTGGAGGTTGTTTTGCTAGCTGACCTTTCTTCTGTTGTATCTTTACAATTTCGGCCCTTCTATGTCTGAAATTTTGTTTTGTATTTCTCTGATATGTCCTCTCTGCAATGCCACAGGTATGATCAAAATCGGATGTGCCAAGTGGAAGTTATGGTGACTTCCCCATGCCTTGCTGATTTTTGGACTTTCCAGGAGAGTGTACTTGTAAAGCATGTCAAGCACACAATATATGATATATTATTCTGTAACTTGCACTTCCAATACTACATACTGTCCAATTTCTAATGCAACTAGTCTCACATAATTTGGATACTCACTGAAGAATATATCACTGTTTTACCTGGAACACCTGTTTGAGACTAGTTAATAGTACTAGTCAGCTACCCTATCTTACACTGGGTGTATCTCCAAAATTAGGATGACCCAAAAGAGGAAATTTTTACCACAGATACCTTGATAATTCCTCTAAATATCCTTCATGTTTCACAGTCTGAAGTATCACATAAAAAAAATTATAGCAAAAATTCCGCGATGACTAAATTTAGGATGATTCAGGAACCCAATCTTCCACAGACTATATCTCTGAAAGTATAAATCCCATAAGTTGAGATTTTAACCACACGTAATTTGATCCATCTACTAAATATCCCCCGAGGAGTTTCTTCTGAAAAGTCCCAAAAAAAGGTCACAGCGAAAATTCCAAGGTGTCTCAGATGTAGTAGTGAAACCCCAAGACCTTGAGCTATGATAGCAAATGTTAGGAACCAAATATAAAAATAACATGAAAACCTCATAATAAGTACTCAATGCCTTGAAAAAGAGAGAAATTCAGATAATAAGCCTCTTCGAGGGGGAAACCTCCTTATACATCATATGAATTTACAAATACAAGATGATTCCAAATGAAAAGGTCTCCTTGGTATATATAGGAGATTAGGAGGTACAATTACAACTAATGGACCCAAGCCGACATAAATAAAATAACAATACTAATGTAATATGCCCCAATTAAGGGGTAATGTGCCACTATTTATTTCTTAACACATTATCTTATTGGACATAAATTAGAATTGAAAACTGATCACAGTGGATTACAACACATTTTTACTTAGAGTGACTTGAACGCGCGACAAAGACGTTGGTGAGAACTTTTAAGTGAATACGATTTTCAGATAATGTATATTAAATGAAAAATTAACTGAGTAGTAGATGCGTTCAGTCAGAGACCTCACATTTTCTCAGTAATACCACTAAAGACGAATCTTCGAGAAAGTATTTTAGCATTACAGATTGATGATGACTGGTACAAGGAAGTAAAAGACAATATCAGACAACATACCATGATGATACCTAGATATGAGGGATATTCTTTGGATAGTGATGGACTACTAAGATACAATGGTAGAATTTATGTACCACCAAATGACTTTGACTTGATCGACTATTCGATGTTGTATTCGTCAAAGTCCAGTGTGTTGATGTTTCTGGTAGCTGCGGGAGGTATTAAGCTCGAGGAAAATATTTCTTATAGAAGAAGATGCCAATACATCAAAGGAAAACCACTGAAAGAATTAAAGAAGTTTCCAAATATTTATATTTCTCCAGAAGACAAGTCGGCCTCCCAGAAAAGATAAAGTAAAATGTATTTTCCAAAAAGGACAAGGTGGCCCCACTGGAAAAATTTCACTGGTCAGTTTAGTATAAATAAGGGAGGCACCATTCTCATTTGACACACACTCTCTACTCTAAAATTGCAATGTAAGTCTAAGTGTGCGAGATGCAACTAAGGAGGCGCATGTATAAGGAGGTGCATGTCTGGTTGGTTTCTATCTCTCAGTGATGGTGGTTCGCTATAGGTGAACTAGTGCTGAGTTATGGATGGACTCTTTCTTGCTGTTTTTTCTCTAGTGAATAGAGCTTGGTTAATCTATCTTTGGCATGGATCTTCTCTATAAGAATATTCTGGGCTTTCTCCCTTTGTGTAGAAGGGTTTTCCAGGTAAACTACTATGCTCTGATCAAGGGTGGCACTCGAGGATGCCTATGGTTGGGTGGCAATGCGAGAACATTGCCTATGGTTGGGTGGCAATGAGAGAACATTGCCTATGGAAAAACAAGCAGTCCCATAATTCTGTTTTGCAATTTGTGCTTGGTTAATCTTCTTGAGATACTGGTTATTCACTGCAGTTGTAAACTAGCATTCAAAAATTCAACATGGTATCAGAGCTAGTCTTGAAGATGACCAATTTCCAATTACACAAAAATTAAGGATTGTTAGAGCCTTATTGCAGGCAGAAGAGAAGGGTAGAGTCCCTTAATAGTCATGTGATGAATTTTAGGGCTGCCGCAGACTCCTAGTCCTCACCGTACCCATGCCTAGGGTATTAAAAAAAAACCAGAACTGAGTATCCCTACTAGGGCTGCCACAACAAGAAGAAACCAATGTTCTTCTGAGTTAAATTACAACAATTGTATGGCTGATTTCTGAGTGAGTTCATGGTTGATTTCTGAGCAAGTTTATGGTTGATTTCTGAGAAAGCTTATAGATGATTTTTGAGCGAGCTTATGATAGAGTTCTGAAGAATTTTCCAACACAAGTTTGGTTTAGGCTCAGACTTCTATTTAAAGCAAGTCTGAGATCCATCCTTTATGAGAATTAAAGGTTTGTTGTGAAGAGTCCAAGTGTGATGAATCTGTGAGAATTTTCCAGTATATAACTGAAGTTTACATGAGAAGCATTCAAACATATTCAAGACAAAATTTGTGATATCGTTTAAGGATTGCCATTGAGAGATCTTTTAAAAAATTATGAGATTGAAAAATACGAGTTTTGAAGCCTGACATAAGGATAATACGAGGATACTCATTTGAGGATGAAGTTGCACCAAGACCGGATAATGCTACAATTTAAGAGGTATGCACTTGTATATATATATTTTATTTTTGTATCATTATCACGAGGGTGCCTGCAGGAGGAGGGGCCTGTGTAGAGGAATCTCAAATCCAATACACTCATAGGAGCACCAAACTCTCCCTGGTAAAAGAAGACTCCATGTTTGATTGTTTTTTTTTCTTCAATTTATCATGTCTCTAACCTACATTTCTAGTACATTTGACTTTATACATTACAAGTAAGTCTTGTAGCTGTGATAACAACTTTTTAATTGCTTTGAAGTTATACTAGATATGTACTTGTTGATATCCCCTCTAGGATATATTCTTGTTCTAGTTGTTCTTGCTTCGGGAAGGTTATCTTGTTGAATTCCATGGAGGTTTCCATGGAAATATTGTTGTTATTGTTCTTGTTCTGGGAAGTTTACCATGGAGACAGGTCATCAGTGATAGCTCTGAGAAGGAGCTATAGTAACAGTTGCAGAAGGAAACTTATTGGATGATCTCTGGTTTGAGACATGAAGCAATGTGATCGGAGTTTATATAGATTGAAAGTTCAACCAATTATGGCATAGGAGACTTGCTCATTTACATTATAGAGTTTTTCCCGTTCTAGGTGAAGATGCTGAGCATGGTGGCACTTGCATAGGTTGTGCTCTTGGCACAAATGCCAAGGGATATTTTCTGAACAGTGACAACATATCTAAGGGGATCTTGGACTTTGTGCATTCATATTTGTATGGGCCTATGACAACTGCTTCCTTGAGTGGATCTGGTCTCATGGATGAGACAATGACAGTGACTATCATAGGTTGGTTACAGTGACAGGTTGGACACTTTAGGGTATTTGGGTGTCCTGGTTACATTCACGTACCCAAGGAGAAAATGATAAAGTTAGACCTCTCAGTCAGGTACGGTACAATTGTTGGGTACCGTGAATAGTCAAAAGAATATCAGATATACAACCCAGGTCAGAGACAGATTGAGTGAGACACAATAGGATATGGTGTATTCTCCCATCACCCTTTAGTAGTACAGAGGGAGCCAATTGAGCCCATGGAGACATTTTATCCAGTTTATCCATTACATCCTATTTATGTTCCCAGAGATATTGCAGTAGGCCGATGGAAGCCTGCCTAGGATCATTCAGACTCCGCAGAAGGCAGAGAGATATGCACTCCTCGTGGTACTTTCAGAGAAAGTAAGAGACCTCCTAGATTCTCAACCTATGGTGCAACAATGAGCCACATCATTGAGCGTTCCTGTTACAAGGAGGAATCCAGTCAATCGATATGGAGAGATTCCATGATGGAGGAGTATCAACCCATTATGAAGAATGATGTGTGGGATATTGTTCCGAGACCCAAAGGGAATTATGTGGTGACTTCCAAGTGGATTTATAAGATAAAACATGTAGATAACAAGAGCATCAAGAAGCACAAAGTGATATTTGTGGTTAGAGGATTCTCTTAGGTGGAGGGAATAGACTACGGGGATACCTTTGCTCATGTTTCTCGATATACCTCCATTCAGATGATTATGTCACTTGCTTCAGCCTTGGGTTGGAGATTACTTTAGATGGACATGAAGACAACTTTCCTCAATGGATAAATTGATGAATAGCATATGTCAAGAAACTAGATGGTTTTGTGATGCATGGGAAGGAGTTCCATGTCCTCATGCTTGATATGCAAGGATTGATGGATACCTGATGAGTTTGGGTTTTAGTAAGAGTGTTGCTGATGCCAACTTGTACTATAAGGTTGTTGATGGCGAGTCCCTCATTTTTGATCATGTACATTGATGATTTAGTTCTCATCGGCACAAAGCATCTCATTGCTTGTTGCAAGCATGAATTGGCCTCTGAATTTGATATGAATGATCTTGGCATGCTGCATTACTTCTTGGGACTTGAGGTGTGGCAGATAACTAATGAGATATTCTCGAGTCAGGGGAAGTACACAGTTGATATCTTGAGGAGATTTGGATGATGGACTATAAGTCCATAACCACATTGATGGTGACGAATCTGAAGAAACTGAGAGAGTCTTTTTTCGATCCAGACTTGATTGATCCAACTATGTATCGAAAAATGATTGGATCATTGATGTATCTGGTTAATGCCAGACAAGATATTTTCTATGCAGTGAATGCACTTAGCCAGTTCATGAGTCAAACGAGGTGGATACATTGAGTGGCTGCGAAGCATGTGTTGAAATATTTGCGAGACACAGTTGGATGTGTATGGCCTGAGACATGATTCCAATGTTATGTTGATTGTGCAGTTGACATGAATAACATCTCAAGGTGTTGCTTCAATTTTTGGATCTGCCATAGTTTCCTGGTGTAGCATGAAACATACATTTGTGTATTTGAGTACCACATAAATCGAGTATATTGCAGTATGTGAAGCAGTGTGGCTTCGGAAGCTCCTTGCAGGATTGTTTGATAAGATATTGGATCCCACCATGATTCATTACATTTGAGATATGGTGCAGAGGAATACAATACTAGTGGAGTACCTTCCTACAAATGAGCAGATTGCAGATGTTTTCACTGAGCCTCTTGCCATGTCGAAGTTTGAGTACTTCTGTGATAAACTTGGAGAGAAATGCGCCTCTCTTTAAGAGGGAGTATTGATGGTTGCAACTTTGTGAGACATTCTTTTGTGACAATACTCCTTAATGGACTGAGTTGATTATGACACTTATCGATAGACTAATAGATTGTATTGGGCTGGTGCCCAGGGACCTTTGGATTGTAATCCATTTAGTTGAGATATCTCTTGAGGTCTTCTCCCAAAAGTAGTGGGCTGGGTCGACCTATGAGGAAACTCTACAAATATTATCCCAAAGACAGTGGGATGGGTCGATCTATGAGTGTGTTGTGCCTTCTTACTATCTTCTCCCCGATGGACTGATCTGGGTTGACCTGAGACGGGTCTTCTCCTCAATTGTGCTGGGATGGGTTGACCTGAGACGAGTCTTCTCCCAAGGTGGATGGGATGGGTTGACCTAATATGAGTCTTCTCCCCAGGTGGATGAACTTTGTCGATATGTGGGGACACCCTTGATCTTCTCCTCATATCGGGCTGGGTTGACTTGGAGAACACTCCTATGAGATGGATTTGAGCATGACACTTGTCAGTGTAGTGATAAGTTGTCCTAGGGTGGCACCCAACATCCCATGTGAGTATACCATGAGGACACGTCCATTTGGATTTGACCAAGTGGACACGTCATGGGCGAGTTGGTCCTTGACAATGCACTACGGGCGAGAAGGTCCTGGTGCCATACTACATGCGAGTAGGTCCTAGTGTATTCTAGTAGTGACGAAGTCCCAGAAAAGGTCCACATTAGGTGTAGCCATGTGCGACATGATGATGCTACCAGTAACATGGTATGCATGAACATGGAATGGTCGAAGGACCATGGCATAACCTGCGAGGCTATGAGAACCAGAGGAAAAACATCATGGAGAATACCTCCCTAGATAAGAAAGATTGTTGATGTTTTTGGTAGCTACATGAGGTATTCACCTCCGGGACAATCCTTCTTATAGAAAAATATGTTAAGACGTCAAAGGAAAAACACTGAAAGAATTAAAGAAGCCTTAGAATATTTATATTGCTCCAGAAGACAAGTCGACCTACCAGAAAAGATAAAGTAAAATGAATTTTCCAGAAAGGACAAGTCGACCCCACTGGAAAAAGTTCACTGGTTAGTTTAACATAAATAAGGGAGGTGCCCTTCTCATTTGACACACACTCTCCACTCTAAAATTTTAGCGTAAGTCTAAGTGTGCGAGTTGCAACTAAGGAGGCGCATGTCTAAGGAGGCACATGCCCGGTTGGTGTTTATCTCTTAGTGATGGTGGTGCGCTAGAGGTGAACTAGTGCTGAGTTATGGCTTGACTCTTTCTTGCTGATTTTGCTATAGTGAAAAGAGATTGGTTATTTTATCTTTGGCATGGATCTTCTCTATAAGAAGGTGATGGGATTTCTCCCTTTGTGTAGAATGGTTTCCCAGGTAAACTACTATGCTCTGTTTGGGGGTGGCACTTGAGGATTCCTATGGTTGGGTGGCAATGAGAGAACATTACCTATGGAAAAATGAGCAGTCCCATAATTCTGTTTTGCAATTTGTGCTTGGTTAATCTTCTTGAGATCCTGGTTATTCACTGCAGTTGTAAACTAGCATTCAAAATTTCAAAACAATGGGATAGTTATAGTCCACATTCTGCTACTTGGGAGGACTCATATGAGATGCGTCAACAATTTCCTTATTTATTTTGATAGTTTGATATATAGATTAATATAAACTATATTTATCATTTTTATTATTAGGTTGTACAAACTTCGGGACAAAATTTAAAACAAGAGAGGGTGTATGTAACATCCAGTTCCACTGATCACATTTTATACACTAACTTATTCTTTGAGGACACTTGTGAGCAAGTGATCTGGTTAAAACATGGTACATTATGATTATCAATTTTGGCTTATGTTTATGTGTTTTTTCTATGATTTAGAATTGAAATTGATATGTTATTGATATTGATGCATAGCATTGACATGTATTATGATGAAGTTTCCTGAGTGTGCAGGAAGGGTGACATGATGATGATGCTGACGACATCGACCGACTTCCTTGGACTCTAGATTGTGTCAGGGAGTGAATTATCTACTTGGATTATGAGTACTTGTTTTGTTATGCATATGTTATATGATGATTTCAATTATGGATTTCATGTATATGAGTTATTGATGTTATCTTTGTTAGTGGATGCAGACATGGTGACACTTGCTAATCTGACTCACATATGGAGTAAATGAGTCATACAAATATATCATATGGGTGAGGGAGAGGTGTGGTAGCGTCCCTGTCACAACCTACTAGCATTACCGCAGTGACCTGAACTGAAGGTTAGTGATTACCTTGTTCCGAGAGGTTTATGATGCCATGAGGGCAGACTGAGATGATTTCTCACGAGGATTTTTGAGGGGTGCACAATAAGGCAGATTCCTTATTCCTCAGTAAGCCCTTAGTCTCTCACAAGGTCGACAAGTGGAGTATTGACTCTAAGCATCGAACAACTTCCAAACTAGTCAATGACGAGTGACACCCTTGGAGAACGAAGACACGTATTGAAGGGCATGTCGTGTGTATACATTTTGAGTCAATAAAAATATAGAAGACCTTAGGAAATAAAATGAATACTAGATTTTGTTAGAAAAGAGAATACAATTTTTTAAATTATAAACCAGAAAACATAACCAAAAGTCTAATTCTAGATGTTTTGACTAAATAAAATTATAAAATGGGTTAAGGGAATTTTAGACTAAATAAGCACTGGTAAATGAGAGAATAAGAATGAAAAATTAGGCATGTTCACAATATGTGCATAAAATAAATAAAGAGGATTTTCAATTAAAAGCAATTATGTTCATAAGAGAATGGGTTGTCAACATAGAGTTAGTATCCTAAGTCAATCAAACTCTAAATCCTAACTAAGAGAAGGGTATTAATCAAAATCCAACTGTAAATTAGTTAGGGAACACAATAAAAGAGGAATTGGGGAACTAAGGGACAACTAAGAAGAAATCTAGGAACTAATTGGGGAGTGTGAGAGAAAATGCTTAAATAATTTAAATTAAAAATGATTTAACATGTGCAACTTGGGGAAAGTGTGCATGTGTTGCGGGTGAATAATATTTAATTTAATTATTAAAAATGAGCTAATTGTGCATGAGATGACAAATGTCAAGGTGAATTTTCTTATAAAAGGAATGGTGTGGAAGAGAAAATTATTAATGATTTAACATGTGCAACTTGGGGAAAGTGTGCATGTGTTGCGGGTGAATAATATTTAATTTAATTATTAAAAATGAGCTAATTGTGCATGAGATGACAAATGTCAAGGTGAATTTTCTTATAAAAGGAATGGTGTGGAAGAGAGAAATTACCTTATAGTTGGATGAATGAAATGCTGTTAAAATTTCTATTGACTAAGTTTACTTGTGTGAGTTGGGTTGCAAGCTTGTGCAAGAGGTGAAAGCCTTTCCTTGAGAGGGAAAGCTTGAGCTAGTTTTGGATCTTAGACACTATGTGTGACCCCTTTGTGGCTCAGAGGGCTAAGGGGGAAGAAAAGTACCCCTAACATTGGTTGGGAGGTACCGATGAAGATTTTGGATTAGCAGGTGAAGGTAAAGACATTGCACAAGCTTTTGGATTGAGGATCATCATCAAATACATCACTGATCTTGATTTTGACCTCGATATTTATGTATACAATTATTTTATTAGATAGTATCTTAAGACCTTGTATATCAAATTATGTATGTGAATATGATTTTAGTCATTAACTGATTCTTCTTATATATATATTATGTGTGGTGGGCGAATGAAATTTAATTATCCTATTTTGAATGATTTGATTGATTCCTATATTTAGTTATTTTTGGCATTATTGCATCCAATAGCATTCTAAATAAGAGCTTAGTTATTGATATAAAATTTGAAAATTTCTCATTGTTGATTTTTAAGGTGAAGGTAGTCAAACGAGATGCATACATATATGTAGAAATGGCATTTGGTGCCAAGAAAAAGGTTGGAGGAAAGGTTAAGGATTTTAACATTAACTTGGGTGATTTCTTCAAAAATGTAAACCTTTATGTCACCATCTTGGTATCCTACGACATTTTGATTGGAATGGATTGGTTAGAATCAAACGACGAGATACTTAACTATAAGACAAAATGATTAAGTTTAATTGATGACTTGGGAGAGAGTAGAGTAATTGTAGGAAGAAACTAAGGAGTATCGCTAAGATTTATTTCTTCCCTACAAATACAGAAAAGCATGCACAACAGATGTAAGTTGTATGACATTTTAGCGCTTAATGAAAGAGGTGATGTGAAAAGATTAGAATAATTTCCAGTAGTATCGAAGTTTGCCGATGCTTTTCCTGAGGAACTACCAGGTTTACCACTGGAAAGAGACTTGGAATTTACTATAGATCTAAAGCCTGGAACAAAACCAATTACAAGAGCGCCATATCAGATGTCGAAACCTGAATTGCAAGAGTTAAATATGCAATTGAAGGAGTTATTAGACTTGGGACTTATATGTCCTAGTGTATCATCGTGGGGTGCACCAATGATTTTTGTAAGAAAGAAGGACAGATCATGGAGGTTTTTCATTGACTATCTTCAATTAAACAAAGCCATGATCAAGAACCAATATCTGTTATTGATAATTGATGATTTATTTGATCAAATGAAGGGAGCGACAATGTTTTCAAAGATTGACCTGAGATCGAGATACCATCAGTTGCGAATCAAAGAGGAATATATCCATAAAACCGCGTTTAAGGAAATATTCAAACACTATGAATTTACTTTATTTCCATTTGGATTGATGAATTCCCCGGGTGTATTCATGAGTTAAAAGAATGGGGTATTCCGTGACTACTTGGATAAGTTCATATTGATTTACTCTCGGACGAGAGAGGAGCACGACAAACACTTTTTCATCCTAGAATAGCACTACATAACCCTACTCCTCGATCGCTTAGGATGAGAACACACTCTTGGCACTGATAACACATTTTCCACTCACAACACATCCCTTGACTCCATCTAGAATACCACTGCTCCAAATCCTTATAGTACATGCTTGGTCCTCATACCAAGCTCCTCGTACATACCTAAGTCAGACACTATGAAGCTCACGAACAAATCTTGTGTTCCTGTCATGTGATGGTGGTTCCCACTGTATAAAAACCATGCAATCCTCCAAGGCATGCATCTTGTTTACCCAAGTCATGACCATCCAATGAACATTTTCCCAAGTCCATCATCCAAGTCACCAAAAATTTTCCGTGTCTATGCACACACTACAACTAAACATGTTTCCTCTCTCTGAACAATCTCGAGCCGTGGATGGACACTCAGTCTAATCCACTATAGACCTCTGCAAATCATATTTCCAAGTGTCCTCATCCTCCTAGGTCAAATGACTCATACACTTTTGTACCTCAATAATGTGCAACTCACTGGCCCAATGAAGACTCTATCTCATCAACCTGACATACACACGAAGCCATCTTGTCTGCGTCAAAGCACCCGAACAACACCCATCGCAACTCACCATGAAAATCCACTGGAAGTCCATCCACGGGGTTGGAAACCTACCACACAACATATTCTTGTAATTCGATCTCTCCACCAATCCACCAAAACTCCCAACCTACCACACCACCAAGATGTAATAGTCCACAATGCCTCATTTGGATAGTCTGCACCATTTCTCAAACCAAAGACCATATAACCTATTATCACTATAATAATTTCTTGGAATCCCGGTCTCGAGATTTGGCAGATCTTTAAATCGATATAGAAGCACGATAGATTAGAAGGTAGGGATAAATATAACGGAAAGGTGAAGTAGATGGGGCCCGATGGATCATGATCGTGAGCGCTGCTAGATCAATGGTCGAAGGACACATCGGGTGGAGAAATAATGCACTGGTTAATATCCTAGAGGTGGGCCGATAAGAATATCGCGGTTTTGTTTCGAAGGTACGTTGCACCACCAGATACATATCGGGCGGGGGGGGAGAGCGGGTAAGCCTGAAACCACCCAAGTCCACCTCGATGTCACATGCCAGAAAATCATTTGATATATGTCAAATCCAAGGATCGCATCAGGAAAGGGACGACCGGTCAAATCACTTCACGCCACTTGTATTTGTTGATATTATGGTAGTTGCGGGAGGTATTTACCTCCACATGTAAACCTGACGAGAATAGAATATTCTGGGAAGCAAGAAGAAACCCTAATTAGTTGGCTAATAACCCTAGAGGACAAGTTGACTCAAGACGATAATTTGTATTAGGTTATTAGCCTCCAAGAGAAGAAGTCGGCTAAAGGAAATATTATATACTAAGTAAATAAGCACCCAAAATGAGAAGTCGACCCAGGCATTTTGCCAGTTTTAGTATAAATACAGGAGGCCAGTCTTCATTCTGGCGGGAATTCTTAGAGCTGCAGAAGCAACACTTGTGCGCACTGCAGTTGGCCAGTTTGTGCGCAAGTCTAGAGGAGAGTTGTCGTTGCAGCTAGTATATTTTGGTTTTGGCATGGACTATCTCTTGGTTTTGGTTTGCAATATCTGATCAACTCTTGTTTGGTGCACTATCCTTGGAAAGAGAGGTGCACTATCTTGTTTGGCTATTTAGCCTAGATTTTGCTTTTGGAATGATTCTCTGTCAAGGTTAAGGTGCTCGGGGGTGGCTTCAGCCTATGGTTGGGTGACAATAGTGATATTGTCTATGGTTAAACAATCACATCCATCATATTATAATAGGTTATTGTTGGATCATGTTGTCATTGATGCCAATGGTTTGATTGATTGATGTCATTGATTGATGTCAAGTGATTGATTGATTGATGATTGCTGTAATATAATATGTATTGTCCTTGATGAGAATGCATAGATGAAGATGGATCAATGAGTTTTCATTGATACATGATGAAGATGGATCAATGTGGTTTCATTGGTATATGATGCATTGTTGGAAAAATGTATAGATGACTCATTATTGTCTTATCATGATTGATAAGGTGCACAAATGGATGAACTCCAAAGTGGTCCCTTGATGGTGAAAGCCCTCACGGGAAGATGCTTTGTGGATTGAGTTATCCTAGAAGAATGGTTGGAGGACCCATGCTCTCATTATTGTCTTATCATGATTGATAAGGTGCACAAACGGATGAACTCCAAAGTGGTCCCCTTATGGTGAAAGCCCTCATGGGAAGACGCTTTGTGGCCAAAGTGGTCCCTTATGGTGAAAGCTCTCAAGGGAAGACGCTATGGATTGAGTTATCTCTAGAAGAATGGTTGGAGGACCCATGCTTGTATGTGGAATAACGAGATGAAGATTACAAATTGTTGGTGAAACTATCTCAGATGGATAGTTTGTCATGCCATTTGGTGGTATGTGGAATGTCACATAACTTCTTCATGGTTTGAGAGTTATGGCTCTTAAGGAAGATGAAGGACCCCTACATGAAGGCTTGAAACCCCAAGGTCAAAGAAGCCAAAGTGACCTAATAAATCATTATTTAAATGATAAAGCAAAGTGACAAAGTCAAGGTGTATTTATTTAAATAACAAAGAGAAGTGACAAAATCAAGAAATAATAAAGTAAGGTGACAAAATCAAGAAGGAATATTTATGGAAAGTGGTTAACCTCTAAAAAATAAGGAAAAATAGGTTAAGTGGCCTAAAATGGGTTAATATTAATGAAATGATAAATTAAAGTGACAAATTCAAGGTGGATTATTTAAATTAATCAAGAGTAGCGACAAAATCAAGAAACACTAAAGTAAGGTGACAAAATCAAGAAGGAATATTTGAAAATGATAAAGTATTGGAGAATTTTCATTTATGGAAAGTGGTTAACCCTAAAATAAGGAAAATAGGAAGTGACCTAGAAATGGGTTAAGGACCTAAAATGGGTTGGTTACCTGAGGATGAATTTATAAATAAGATAGCAATGGTTTTTTGTAGATCATCCTTTTTGTGATCAATGGAGAGCTTCTGTGAGAATATCTTTGGAGCATTGATGGAGAGCTCGAAAGCATTTTGGTGTGGAACACTTGATCATTTTGAATATCTATAGGTTAACAGGTAAACTACAGATATCTGCTTTAAATTCGAGAAAGGGAAGAAAAAGAAGGCCGAAATGAAAGGAAGAAGGATAAATCTCTTTGATGGTTCTTTCTAAGGCATGCCATTTACATGTCATTTCAAAGATTTTCACTATAACTTTTTCTATAACGATTCAGATCCCAAATTTCTATGAAAGTGATCCAAGTATCTGTGGTTAAAAATTCAGCTTCAGGGTCGTATTTTGGGAGTTACACCTCATGGAAAATAGTGTTTGTGACCAATCCTGAAACTAGTCAAAAATGTGTGTTTTGCAAGTAAAAACGTCATAACTTTCCATAACAGATCCAAATTCAAGGAGACCAATTGTGTTGGTTAGATTACAGCCTATAGTATTCTCTGTAATAGCTTCATAGTGATTCAACAAATATTCCGTGCGAGGTACACTCTGTAAGAAGGTTTCTCTAGAATAATCCGTAATTCAACAAGGTATGCCATTTTACTATAAATCCTTTTCCGAGAGGTTACAAGTAGTGCCACCTGAGGAATTGCATAAAACACATCAAGAACATTGTGCATCGGGCCCAAATCTTTATTCATTACAGTAAAAAGTTATGATTACTTTAAGAAGCTGTCAATTAATCCAAAAACTAGTCATGGTTGAGACAAGCAGTTGATGAGTTGGCACATACATGAGGTGTATAGTTGATGATGTTGGTACCATATTGATGAGTCATAGCGATGACAGTTGACACATGATTGGTATATACTTGGTACATGGTTGGATGCACTTTGGGTTTATGGTACATGCTGATTACAGTTATTTAAGTGCCGTGCTGGCGGTACGGTTGATGCTCTTGTTTGGCGGTACGATGATATGATGTTGAGGATTATTGCTCTCATCCTCGGAGGCCGAATGCAAGATGAGTCTACATAGAGTTGGCGATCTTTAGAGTTGTACTCTATTCAGTTATCATGAAAAACCCCGGATTGAAGTCCATAATAAAACAAAAATTGTACATACATCTTGTGTTTTTTTTTTTTTTTTTTTTTTTTTTTTTTTTTTTATATTTTTTTTTTTGATATGTATTCACATCTAACCGACATTAATGACAACAATGAGTAATGAGTAAATGTCAATGCTAACTAATGAGTTTTGTGTAAAAGAGAAGTTTTGGGAAAAATATCTCATTTCACACTCATTCACCTCTAAGTGTGGTAGGTGGTGGTCCAAAATGGCCTACTTCTTTCATTCAGTCTAACCACTGAAGGGAGCATAGCCATAATGATACTAATCTCATTGAATAACTCACAGGGTCACAGAGTAGCTACTAAAGCTAATCGCCGCTGTGGTTGCATCGGGTTGCTAGGGTTTCCAGCAGGAGTAGTTACTAAAGCACTGTCGCTAGGGTTACTGGCATGTGTAGTTTTCAGTTGCAGAAACCCTAATCCTCTCGTTGAGGCACCTTAAGTGAAGGGATTGACCTAATTTCTGGATAGATTAGTGCGCTCTAGCCTAGCGCATCTCCTGGTACTCTCAGCAAGCTAAGACGTCAAGTTTGAGTTTTTTGTCAAATCTAGGGTTGACCAAGTCAAGGCAACCATGACTTACTCCATGAAGTTATAAAACAAGTTAGATGGGACTTCTAACTTTAGAGTGTGGAAGACAAGGATTGACCTCATCCTTGCCAAGAATAAAGTACTGGATATCGTGAAAGGAATTCCATGGAGGTTTCCATCGAAATATTGTTGGTATTATTCTTGTTTTGGGAAGTTTACCATGGAGACAGGTCACTAGTGACAACTCTGAGAAGGAGCTATAGTAATAGTTGCAGAAGGAAACTTATTGGATGATCTCTGGTTTGAGACATGAAGCAATGTGATCGGAGTTTATACAGATTGATATTTCAACCAATTATGGCATAGGAGACTTGCTCATTTACATTATAGAGATTTTCCTGTTCTAGGTGAAGATGCTAAGCATGGTGGCACTTGCAGAGGTTGTTCTCTTGGCACAAATGCCATGGGATATTTTCCTAGCAATGACAACATATCTAAGGGGATCTTGGAATTTATGCATTCATATTTGTATGGGCCTATGACAACTACTTCCTTGAGTGGATCTGGTCTCATGGATGAGACAATGACAGTGACTATGATAGGTTGGTTACATTGACAGGTTGGACACTTTAGGGTATTTGGGTGTCCTGGTTACATTCACGTACCCAAGGAGAAAAGGACAAAGTTAGACCTCTCAGTCACGTACGGTACAATTGTTGGGTACCGTGAATAGTTTAAAGCATATCAGATCTACAACCCATGTCAGAGATAGATTGAGTGGGACACAATAGGATATGGTGTCTTCTCCCCTCACCCTTCAGTAGTACAGAGGGATCCAATTGAGCGCATGGAGACATTTTATCCATTTTATCCATTACATCCTATTGATGTTCCTAGAGATATTTCAGTAGGCCAGCGAAAGCCTGCCTAGGATCATTCAGACTCTGTAGAAGGCAAAGAGATATGCACTCCTCGTGGTACTTTCAAAGAAAGTAAGAGACCTCCAAGATTCTCGACCTATGGTGCAACAATGAGACACATCATTGAGCGTTCCTATTATGAGGAGGAATCCAGTCAACTGATATGGAGAGATGCTATGATGGAGGAGTATCAGTCCATTATGAAGAATGATGTGTGGGATATTGTTCCAAGACCCAAAGGGAATTCTGTGGTGACTTCCAAGTGGATTTATAAGATAATACATGTAGATAACGAGAGTATCGAGAAGCAGAAAACAAAATTTGTGGTTAGACGATTCTCTCAGGTGGAGGGAATAGACTATGACGAGACCTTTCCTCATTATTCTCGATATACCTCCATTCATAGGATTATTGCAGTTGCTTCAGCCTTGGGTTGGAGATTACTTCAGATGGACATGAAGACAACTTTCCTCAATGGAGAGATTGAGGAAGAGTGTATATCAAGAAACCATATGGTTTTGTGATGCATGGGAAGGAGTCCCATGTCCTCGTGCTTACCTGATGAGTTTGGGTTTTAGTAGGAGTGTTGTTGATGCCAACCTATAATATAAGGTTTTTGATGGCGAGTCCTTGATTTTTGATCATTTACGTTGATGATTTAGTTCTCATCAGAGAAGATCATCTCATTGCTTGTTGCAAGCATGAATTGGCCTTTGAATTTGATATGAATTATCTTGGCTTGCTTCATTACTTCTTGGGACTTGAGGTGTGGTAGAGAATTGATGAGATCTTCTCAAGTAAGGGGAAGTACACAGTTGAGATCTTGAGGAGATTTGGATGATGGACTATAAGTCCATAACCACATTGATGGTGACAAATATGAAGAAACTGAGAGAGTCTTCTTTCGATCCAGACTTGATTGATTCGAATATGTATCAACAACTGATTGGATCATTGATGTATCTGGTTAACACCAAACAAGATATTTGCTATGCAGTGAATGCACTTAGCCAGTTCATGAGTCAACCAAGGCAGATACATTGAGTGGCTGCGAAGCATGTGTTGAGATATTTGTGAGACACAGTTGGATGTGTATGGCCTGAGACATAATTCCAGTGTTATGTTGATTTAGATTGGCTAGGGAGCGCAGTTGACAGGAAGAGCATCTCAGGGTGTTGCTTCAATTTTTGGATCTGCCATATTTTCTTGGTGTAGCATTAAACATACTTTTGTGGATTTGAGTACCACATAAACTGAGTATATTGTAGTATGTATGGCAGTATGCGAAGTAGTGTGGCTTCAAAAGATCCTTGTAGGATTGTTTGATAAGATATTGGATCCCACCGTGATTCATTACATTCGAGATATGGTGCAGAAGAAGAAAGTACTAGTGGAGTACCTTCCTACAAATAAGCAGATTGCAGATGTTTTCACCGAGCCTCTTGCCAAGTCGAAGTTTGAGTACTTTTGTGATAAACTTGGAGAGAAATGTCCCTCTCTTTAAGAGCGAGTATTGATGGTTGCAGCTTCGTGAGACATTCTTCTGTGACGATACTTCTTGATGGACTGAGTTAAGTATGACACTTATTGATAGACAATAAGTTGTATTGGGCTGGTGCCCAGGGACCTTTGGATTATAATCCATTTAGTTGAGATATCTGTCGAGGTATTCTCCCCAGAGTAGTGGGCTGGGTCGACCTGTGAGGACACTCTACAGATATTCTCCCTAAGGCAGTGAGATGGGTCAATCTACGAGTGTGTTGTGCCTTCTCCCTATCTTCTCCCTGATGGACTGAGCTAGGTTGACCTGATGAACTGTGTCGATATGTGGGGACACCCCTGATCTTCTCCTAATATCGGGCTGGGTTGACTTGGAGAACTCTCCTTTGAGATGGAGTTGAGCATGACACTTGTTAGTGTAGTGATAAGTTGTCTTCTCCCCAGGTGGATGAACTGTGTCGATATGTGGGGACACCCCTGGTCTTCTCTTCATATCGGGCTGGGTTGACTTGGAGAACGCTCCTCTGAGATGGAGTCGAGAATGACACTTGTCAGTGTAGTGATAAGTTGTCCTAGGGTGGCACCCAAAATCCCATGTGAGTATACCGTGAGGACATGTCCATTGGGATTTGACCAAGTGGACGCATCATGGGCAAGTTGGTCCTTGACAATTCACTACGGGTGAGAAGGTCCTCGTGCCATACTACAGGCGAGTAGGTCCTAGTGTATTCTAGTAGTGATGAAGTCCCATAAAAGGTCCACATTGGGTGTAGCCATGTGTGACGTGATGATTCTACTAGTAGCATGGTCTGCATGACCATGGAATGGTCAGAGGACCATGGCATAGCCTACGAGGCTATGAGAACCAGAGGAAAAACATCACGGAGAATACCTCCCTAGATAAGAGAGAGTGTTGATGTTTTTGGTAGCTACAAGAGGTATTCACCTCCGGGACAATCCTTATTATAGAAGAATATGTTAAGACGTCAAAGGAAAACCACTGAAAGAATTAAAGAAGCCCCAGAATATTTATATTTCTCCAGAAGACAAGTCGAACTACCAGAAAAGATAAATTAAAATGCATTTTCTAGAAAGGACAGGTCGACCCCACTGGAAAAAGTTCACTGGTTAGTTTAGCATAAATAATGGAGGCTCCCTTCTCATTTGAAACACACTCTCCACTCTGAAATTTCAGTGTAAGTCTAAGTGTGTGTGTTGCAACTAAGGAGGCGCATGTCTAAGGAGGCACATGCTTGGTTGGTGTCTATCTCTCAGTGATGGTGGAGCGCTAGAGGTGAGCTAGTGCTGAGTTATGGCTTGAATCTTTCTTGCTGATTTTTCTCTAGTGAAAAGAGATTGGTTATTTTGTCTTTGGCATGGATCTTCTTTATAAGAAGGTGATGGGATTTCTCCCTTTGTGTAGAATGGTTTCCCAGGTAAACTACTATGCTCTATTCATGGGTGGAACTTGAGGATTCCTATGGTTGGGTGGCAATGAGAGAACATTGCCTATGGAAAAATGAGCAGTCCCATAATTTTGTTTTGCAATTTGTGCTTGGTTAATATTCTTGAGATCCTGGTTATTCTCTACAGTTGTAAACTAGCATTCAAAAGTTCAAAACAGTGGGATAGTTGCAGTCCAAATTCTGGTACTTGGGAGGACGCATATGAGATGCGTCAACAATTTCCTTATTTATTTTGATAGTTTGATATATAGATTAGTAGCAACTATATTTATTGTTTTTATTATTAGGTTGTACAAACTTCGAGACAAAGTTTAAAACAAGAGGGGGTGTATGTAACATCCAGTTCCACTGATCACATTTTATACACTGACTTATTCTTTGAGAACACTTGCGAGCAAGTGATCTGTTTAAAACATGGTACATTATGATTGTCAATTTTGGTTTATGTTTATGTGTTTATGCTATGATTTAGAATTGAAATTGATATGTTATTGATATTGATGCATAACATTGGCAGGTATTATGATGAAGTTTCCTGAGTGATTAGGAAAGGTGACATGATGATGATGATGTTGACGACATCGACCGACTTCCTTGGACTCTGGTTTGAGTCAGGGAGTGAATTATCTACTTGGACTATGAGTACTTGTTTTGTTATGCATATGTTATATGATGATTTCAATTATGGATTTCATATATATGAGTTATTGATGTTATCTTTGTTAGTGGATGCAGGCATGGTGATACTTGCTAATCTGACTCACATATGGAGTAAATGAGTCATACAAATATATCATATGGATGAGGGAGAGGTTTGGTAGCATCCCTGTCACAACCTACTAGCACTACCGTAGTGACCTGAACTGAAGGTTAGTGATTACCTTGTTCCAAGAGGTTCATGATGCCATGAGGGCAGACTGAGATGATTTCTCACAAGGATTTCCGAGGGGTGCACAATAAGGTAAATTCCTTATTCCTTAGTAAGCCCTTAGTCTCACACAAGGCCGACAAGTGGAGTATTGACTCTAAGCATCAAACAACTTCCAAACTAGTCAATGACGAGTGACACCCTTGGAGCACAAAGACACGTCTTGAAGGGCGCGTCGCATGTATAAATTTTGAGTCAATAAAATATAGAAGACCTTAGGAAATAAAACGAATACTAGATTTTGTTAGAAAAGAGAATACAAATTTTTAAATTAGAAACGAGAAAACATAACCAAAAGTCTAATTCTAGATGTTTTGACTAAATAAAATTATAAAATGGGTTAATGGAATTTTAGACTAAATAAACACTAGTAAATGAGAGAATAAGAATAAAAAATTAGGCATGTGCACAATATGTGCATAAAATAAATAAAGAGGATTTTCAATTAAAAGAAATTATATTCATAAGATAATGGGGTTTCAACATAGAGTTAGTATCCTAAGTCAATCAAACTCTAAATCCTATCTAAGAGAAGGGTCTTAATCAAAATCCAACTGTAAATTAGTTAGGGAACACAATAAAAGAGGAATTGGGGAACTAAGAGACAACTATGAAGAAATCTAGGAACTAATTGGGGAGTGTGAGAGAAAATGCTTAAATAATTTAAATTGAAAATGATTTAACATGTGCAACTTGGGGAAAGTGTGTATGTGTTGCGGGTGAATAATATTTAATTTAATTATTAAAAATGAGCTAATTGTGCATGAGATGACAAATGCCAAGGTGAATTTTCTTATAAAAGGAATGGTGTGGAAGAGAGAAATTACATTATTGCTGGATGAATGAAATGTTTTTAAAATTTCTATTGACTAAGTTTACTTGTGTGAGTTGGGTTGCAAGCTTGTGCAAGAGGTAAAAGCCTCTCCTTGAGAGGGAAAGCTTGAGCTAGTTTTGGATCTTAGACTCTGTGTGTGACCCCTTTGCTGCTCGGAGGGCTAAGGGGGAAGAAAAGTACCCCTAACATTGGTTGGGAGGTACCGATGAAGATTTTGGATTAGCAGGTGAAGGTAAAGACATTGCACAAGCTTCTGGATTGAGGATCATCATCAAATACATCACTAATCTTGATTTTGACCTCGATATTTATGTATAAATAAATTAAGCGTAAAGATCTAAGAGTCAAATTTCCAGACAGGCTATCGCTCCAACTGTCAATAAAATCTGAGAAAATTTTTCAGAGGTCTAAATCAACACCGGGCTTACATGATTTGAAATTGCGGAGTTAAGATTTTTAAGACTTCCTGGAAATCAATCCTGTATAGGATTCAATAGACAAATCCCATATCGAGTAGCTACGATTTATTGAATACCTTCCTAAGTGAACTAATGTTTAACCATTATATTAAATTGCTCAAGACTGTCTAATTAATGTCACACTACACTTTAATGTCATCACTAATGTGCACTAGCACTCATGCTAGAATAACTTACCATTAAATACTTGTCCCATTTTTGGAAAAGAATTGCTATGTAAAATAGCGAAACCATTTTTGGATTTCATTTGTGGAATCTAAAATGTGAATACACAAGAAGGGATTTCATTATTTTACATTAATTATTATTTAATGCTCTTTTAATTTTTAAAAATAAAAATTATATATATTAATGTCAAGAACTATAATATGAACAAAATAAAGACATTATATTAATGATTTGTTAATGTTTATATTCTTATGAATGATGATTAAAGATCTGTATAAATGATTAGATTTAATGTCCTTGTTTTAAAGATTATTATTAATATGTTATGCTTATAGACATGATAATAATAATGTTTAATTGATCTATAATTTGTTGATTAATTGTAAATGATTATAATTGATAATTAATGATTTGTATTCTTATAACTTTAATTGTCTTATTATATTAATCATCACTGGAATTTATCGAGCGATTTGCGCTTTTAGTATTCAAAGAATTGCCCAAATCTAAAAATAAGTTTAGATGATTTTACTCATAAGAACGCTGACATCCTAGTCATATCCTTTTCACTATATAGACTTCTTAAGGTTAAAGTAGTGAGTTAGAATTTCCATTTGAACTAAATTTTAATGAGTAATAATGTAGTCATGCGTTGAAATTTTTATTGTTAAATTAATGCTTGTAATGCTAAATATGTGATATGTTTTGACAAGTTACCGGAATGTAAAAAGAAAAGAAAATAATAACTGGCATAAATACCTAGAGTGAGTTAGAGAGGAGGATATCTGTTTTTTGGCAAAGTGTTAAGGTGGAGCTTTTCCTGGATCTATCCACAGGTACATGTGATTCTTTCCATCTAGCCATCTTTCCATTCTGCGTTACCAGGCCACTAGGCAAATATTTCATCGCTTCCCCAGGTAGTATGCTTACAAAGATAAATATGATTTTAAAAATTTGTATTTGACCAACGTCTCTTATTTTGCATGTAATTGTTGGTTAGGAGCATAGTTTGCTTTACCGTATTGATTAAATTCAACCACTACTTTATTTAACACAAGTTAATTAAAATAAAATAACAAGCAAAATAAATAAATAAAAAGGAGTTCATATTCGGTCTTCCCTAAACCCACACACTCATCGTGATCAAAATGTATGCTAAAAAGAAACAAAAACTCAAACAAAGCATCAAAAGACACACATTTTTTTTAGGAGAAGTATTTTTTTAAGGCATGGCCATTAACCAGGAGGGTGTTGGATTCCCCCCTCAAATTTTGCAATCGGTATGTGCCTGCCCCAATCTTCTTGGCCACCGGAAAATGTCTGAGCCATAGATTTTAGAACTTTGAGTGTTTTCCTTTCGAGTCATTTTCTTTATCCCACTTCAAAACTAGGGCTCCTACCTCAATTTTTTTGTTCTTTGGCCTTATGTTCATCGAACCATCTTTTAACAACCTGCTGATGAGTGGTGAACTTAACTTTATCCTTTTCTCTTTCTTCATCCAGCATGAGAAGGGTATAAATCCTTTGCTGTAGAGCAGATGAGGGCTAACCTCTTGATGCCTGGGCAAGATGTAAAGATGGAAGGTACAATCTGTTTGGAATAATGACTTCTTTCCCATATACCAGAAAGTATGGAGAGTTTCCTATGGCTTCTTTAGGTGTTACTCTATCGACCCATAGGGAATTATGAAGTACATTATGCCAATTCCTCTTATTTTCAACAACTGTCTTTTTTAAAATTCTCACCAGGTTTTCATTGGTTGACTTTGCTACCCCATTCTCTTGCGGATAATAGTTTGTAGAATATTATTATGATCCCTTTATCAAGGGAAAATTATATCAAGCACATGGAAGGAAAGTAGGCAACATTGTAAAAAATGAGGACGGATGGTACTCCAAACCTTCTTATCAACTGTTCTAAAAATTGTATTACTACCTTTTCATTAACGTGCGTGAGAGGGATAAACTCTGTCCATCTCGTAAAATAATCTGTAGCAGTCAAGATATATTTATGTTGTTTCAAATAATTGGGAGTAATTTCTCCTATGATGTCTATTCCCCATTGCTCAAATGGTATGGATATGGTCACCGACTGGAGTGGAATGGATGCTCTCTTTTCCCTATCAGCGCTCACTTGAAAAGATTTACATTTCCCGGCATATGCATGAGTGTCCCTCAACAAAGTAGGCCAATAATAACCAACCCTTAATATTTCCTGAGCTGTGGTTTCTCCTGTAAAATGTCCACCTGCTGGGCTGTCATGAAGTTCTTTCAGTACCTTTCCTGCATCCTCATGTTCAAGACATATATGGAGTACTCCATCATAGTTTATGCAGAAAAGCACATAATTTATGAGGCGATATTGAGTGGACTTTAACCTAAGAGCTCTTCTTTCTCTAGGGTTTAGGTTTTCTAGACAAGTTCCATGATGTAGGTAATTTGATCAAAATAACATGTATAGTTGTGGGTGGATAAATTTTTTTTTTCAACAACCTCTAGAATAACGACACGTGAACTAATACATGAAAATAAAATCAATAAGAGTTAGAATATGATTAGAGTTGGGTTCTGTAAATTACCCATCTCAAACTTTCTTTCATTGCAAGTGCTCATAAATAAATGGAACTCCGAGAACCACAACCCTCAACTTTGACCTTTACAATTGATTCGAAAAAAAGAAGAAGTCTACAGTAGTGTAGTAAATTTATGAAGTTGTATGGAAGCGTGGCCTCTCTCTCTCTTCCATGCAACCCGTCCAAGTAGAAGAACTTACCATTAAAGACTTGTCCCATTTTTAGAAAAGAATTGCTATGTAAAATAGCGAAACCATTTTCGGATTTCATTTGTGGAATCTAAAATGTGAATACACAAGAAGGGATTTCATTATTTTACATTAATTATTATTTAATGCTCTTTTAATTTAAAAAAAAATATGTTAATGTCAAATAACTATAATATGAACAAAATAAAGACATTATATTAACGATTTGTTCATGTTTATATTCTTATGATTGATGATTAAATATCTGTATAAATGATTATATTTGATGTCCTTGTTTTAAATATTATTATTAATATGTTATGATTATAGACATGATAATAATAATGTTTAATTGATCTATAATTTGTTGATTTAATTGTAAATGATTATAATCGATAATTAATGATTTGTATTCTTATAATTTTAATTGTCGTATTATATTAAGCATCACCAGAATTTATCCAACGATTTGCGCTTTTAGTATTCAAAGAATTGCCCAAATCTAAAAATAAGTTTAGATGATTTTACTCTAAGAAGAACGCTGACATCCTAGTCATATCCTTTTCGCTATATAGACTTCTTAAGGTTAAAGTAGTGCGTTAGAATTTCCATTTGAACTAAACTTTAATGAGTAATAACGTAGTCATGCGTTGAAATTTTTATTGTTAAATTAATGTTTGTAATGCTAAATTTGTGATATGTTTTGACAAGTTACCAGAATGTAAAAATAAAAGAAAATAATAACAAAAAATAAAATAGAAACAAATATATATATATACATACATCACATTCATTTATTCTTGAAATGCAATTTTGGGTCTTTACATATGGTATAATAGCAGGTTTTACTCTGCGACATCGGACCTGTTACGACTTCCAATGCTTATGTTTAATTGAAGATGTAATACTAATATAATTTGAAATTTCTTTATGGCAGGTATCATGGTTAGAGGACAGATAATGGGTAGACGTCGAGCTGCGGGAAGAAGATGAATGCCTCCTCCAAGTACATTAACACCCGAGGGATCTTCTCCACAGGGAGAAGATTAAACTACTGAGCAGGAGCAAGTTGCAGTGGGCGATGTCATGGGTATGATGCGGTATTTTCAGAGGATGTCAGAGGCATTGATAAATTGCCTTGATCGCGATGAGGGCAGGGAGTCAGTGCCAAATGAGGGTTCACAACTCCCTCCTCTAGTAAGTGGTAGTGTTCATAGAGAACTCGAGAAGGTAAAATTTCATGAGTTCTTGGGTTCTATGGAAGGTTTAGCCGCTGAAGCTTGGTTGGAGAATATGGAAATGTGCTTTGCATTGCGTGATTATACCTCCAACATGAAGGTCTGCATGGAGGTCTTCCAACTGAAAGGGAGTGCTCTTCTTTGGTGGAAGACACTCTTACCACAACTGAACATGGCCATTGAAGATATGTCATGGGAATTGTTTGAGGAACGATTCCGAGAGAGGTACCTTTCTGATGAGTTCACTGAGCCTCAACTTAATGAATTCAATGCTTTACGACATGGTAATCATATAGTACAGGAGTATGAAGTGAGGTTTATGGAGTTTCTTAGATATGATCCGCATCCGAACACTGATAAATTAAAGGTTAAAAAGTTTGTGTTTGGTCTCAACTTCAACATTCGTGCTAAGATGAGGATTCTGATGCCTCAAAATTTGCATGATGCAATACAAAAAGTTTTCATCGCTGAAGAACAGTTGAACAATGGGGGTCAGAGAAGGACTCCTTCCAGGAAGATAGGACAAATGCCATTAAGAGCACCGCAACAACAAACACCAATTAGATAGACATCTGAGCATTGTGATACGCCCAGAGGGCCTGTATTCTCTACATTGCGTAGACATGATACGCATCAGAGGAATCTGTACAAAACACCACAACAAAAACAACCATTTTTTCCTAAGAAACAACAATCTAGATCTGTTCTATAGAATAGATCAAGACCTCAGAACCCTAGGCCAGTAGTTTTTTCCACTGAAATTAGGAGCACCGGTCCTAAGAACGGATGTTGGACTTGTGGAGAGCGCCAATATCAGAGAGACTGTCCTATTGAGAAGGCAAGAGCTGCCAGATCAGTAGGACAAACATAAATAGGATATTATGGCAAGGCCCATAGGATTTGTGCAGCGATGAATAATCGCTAGGCTGAGCATTAGTCTACAGTGCTCGAGACTTCATATATGATAACATATCAACATTTTAGTGTTTTGATAGATCCAGGAGCTACTGAGACTTATATATCTAGTGATGTACTTAAAATAATTAAGGTGAAGGCAGTCAAACAAGATGCATAGAGATATGTAGAAATGGCATCTAGTGCCAAGAAAAAGGTTGGAGGAAAGGTTAAGGATTTTAACATTAACTTGGGTGATTTCTTAAAAAATGTAAACCTTTATGTCACCATCTTGGTATCCTATGACATTGTGATTGGAATGGATTGGTTAGAATCAAACGACGTGATACTTAACTATAAGACAAAATGATTAAGTTTAATTGATGACTTGGGACAGAGTAGAGTAATTGTAGGAAGAAACCAAGGAGTATTGCTAAGATTTATTTCTTCCCTACAAATACAAAAAATCATGCACAACAGATGTAAGTTGTATGACATTTTAGCGCTTAATGAAAAAGGTGATGTGAAAAGATTGGAATAATTTCCAGTAGTATCAAAGTTTTTCGATGTTTTTCCTAAGGAACTACCAGGTTTACCACTGGAAAGAGAATTGGAATTTACTATAGATCTAAAGCCTGGAACAAAACCAATTACAAGAGTGCCATATCAGATGTCGAAACCTGAATTACAAGAGTTAAATATGCAATTGAAGGAGTTATTAGACTTGGGACTTATATGTCCTAGTGTATCATCGTGGGGTGCACCAATGATTTTTGTAAGAAAGAAGGACAGATCGTGGAGGATTTTCATTGACTATCTTCAATTAAACAAAGCCATGCAAGAACCAATATCTGTTATCGATAATTGATGATTTATTTGATCAAATGAAGGGAGCGACAATGTTTTCAAAGATTGACCTGAGATCGAGATACCGTCAGTTGCGAATCAAAGAGGAACATATCCCTAAAACCGCGTTTAAGGAAAGATTCAAACACTATGAATTTACTTTATTTCCATTTGGATTGATGAATGCCCCGGGGGTATTCATGAGTTTAAAGAATGGGGTATTCTGCAAGTACTTGGATAAGTTCATACATGTATTTATTGATGACATATTGATTTACTCTCAGACGAGAGAGGAGCACGACAACCACTTTTTCATCCTAGAATAGCACTACATAACCCTACTCCTCGATCGCTTAGGATGAGAACAAACTCTTGGCACCGATAACACATTTTCCACTCACAACACATCCCTTGACTCCATATAGAATACCACTGCTCCAAATCCTTGTAGTACACGATTGGTCCTCATACCAAGCTGCTCGTACATACCTAAGTCAGACACTGTGAAGCTCACGAACAAATCTTGTGTTCCTGTCATGTGCTGGTGGTTCCCACTGTATAAAAACCATGCAATCATCCAAGGCATGCATCTTGTTTACCCAAGTCATGACCATCCAATGAACAGTTTGCCAAGTCCATCATCCAAGTCACCAAAATTTTTCCGTGTCTATGCACACACTACAACTAAACATGTTTCCTCTCTCTAAACAATCTCGAGCTGCGGATGGACACTTAGTCTTATCCACTCTAGACCTACGCAACTCATATTTCCAAGTGTCCTCATCCTCCTAGGTCAAATGCCTCATACACTTTTGTACCTCAATAATGTGAAACTCTCTGGCCCAATGAAGACTCTATCTCATCAACCTGACATACACATGAAGCCATCTCGTCTGCGTCAAAGAACCCGAACAACACCCATCGCAACTCACCATGAAAATCCACTGGAAGTCCATCCACAGGTTTGGAAACCTACCACACAACATATTATTGTGATTTGATCTCTCCACCAATCCACCAAAACTCCCAACCTACCACACCACCAAGATGTAATAGTCCACAATGCCTCATTTGGATAGTCTGCTCCATTTCTCAAACCAAAGACCATATAACCTATTATCACTATAATAATTTCTTGGAATCCCGGTCTCGAGATTTGGCAGGTCGCTAAATCGATATAGAAGCATGATAGATTAGAAGGTAGGGATAAATATAGCAGAAAGGTGAAGTAGATGGGGCTTGATGGGTCATGATCGTGAGCGCTGCTAGATCAATGGTCGAAGGACACATCGGGTGGAGAAATAATGCACCGGTTAATATCCTAGAGGCGGGCCGATAAGAATATCGTGGTTTTGTTTTGAAGGTACGTTGCGCCACCAGATACATATCGGGAGGGGGAGCGGTTAAGCCTGAAACCACCCAAGTCCACCCCGATATCACATGTCAGAAAATCATTTGATATATGTCAAATCCAAGGATCGCATGGGAAAAGGGATGACCGGTCAAATCACTTCACGCCACTTGTACGTGTTGCAATTATGGTAGTTGCCGGAGGTATTTACCTCCACGTGTAAACCTGACGAGAATAGAATATTCTGGAAGCAAGAAGAAACCCTAATTAGTTGGCTAATAACCCTACAAGACAAGTCAACTCAAGAGGATAATTTGTATTAGGTTATTAGCCTCCAAGAGAAGAAGTCGGCTAAAGGAAATATTATATACTAAGTAAATAAGCACCCAAAATGAGAAGTCGACCCAGGCATTTTGCCAGTTTTAGTATAAATATAGGAAGCCAGTATTCATTCTGGCGAGAATTCTTAGAACTGCAGAAGCAACACTTGTGCGCACTACAGTTGGCCAGTTTGTGCGCAAGTCTGGAGGAGAGCTGTCGTTGCAGCTGCTGTAGCTAGCATATTTCGTTTTTGGCTTGGACTATCTATTGGTTTTGGTTTGGAATATATGATCAACTCTTGTTTGGTGTGCTATCCTTGGAAAGAGAGGTGCACTATCTTGTTTGTCTATCTAGCCTAGATTTTGCTTCCGAAATGATTCTTTGTCAAGGTTAAGGTGCTCGGGGGTGGCTTCAGCCTATGGTTGGGTGACAATAGTGATATTTTTTATGGTTAAACAATCACATCCATCATATTATAATAGGTTATGGGCCCACACCTCCTTCATTCAGTCTAACCACTGGAAGGGAGCATAGCCATAATGATACTAAGCTCGTTGAATAACTGCCGTTAGGGTTTCTAGCAGGAGTAGTTACTAAAGAACTGTCGCTAGGGTTACTGGCAGGTGCAGTTGTAGTTGCAGAAACCCTAATCCTCTCGTTGAGGCACCTTAAGTGAAGGGATTGACCTAATTTCTGGATAGATTAGTGCGCTCTAGCCTAGTGCATCTCCTGGTACTCTCAGCAAGCTAAGACGTCAAGTTTGAGTTTTTGGTCAAATCTAGGGTTAACCAAGTCAAGGCAACCATGACTTACTCCATAAAGTTATAAAACAACTTGGATGGGGCTTCTAACTTGAGAGTGTGGAAGACAAGGATTGACCTCATCCTTGCCAAGAATAAAGTACTGGATATCGTGAAAGGAAATATCGTGAAAGGAATTCCATGGAGGTTTCCATCGAAATATTGCTGTTATTATTCTTGTTTTAGGAAGTTTACCATGGAGACAGGTCACCAGTGACAACTCTGAGAAGGAGCTATAGTAATAGTTACAGAAGGAAACTTATTGGATGATCTCTGGTTTGAGACATGAAGCAATGTGATCGGAGTTTATACAGATTGACAGTTCAACCAATTATGGCATAGGAGACTTTCTCATTTACATTATAGAGATTTTCCTGTTCTAGGTGAAGATGCTGAGCATGGTGGCACTTGCAGAGGTTGTGCTCTTGGATCAAATGCCAAGGGATATTTTCCGAGCAGTGACAACATATCTAAGGGGATCTTGGAATTTGTGCATTCATATTTGTATGGGCCTATGGAAACTGCTTCCTTGAGTGGATCTGGTCTCATGGATGAGACAATGACAGTGACTATGATAGGTTGGTTACAGTGATAGGTTGGACACTTTAGGGTATTTGGGTGTCCTGGTTACATTCACGTACCCAAGGAGAAAAGGACAAAGTTAGACCTCTCAGTCAGGTACGGTACAATTGTTGGGTACCGTGAATAGTCGAAAGCATATCAGATCTACAACCCATGTCAGAGACAGATTGAGTGGGACACAACATGATATGGTGTCTTCTCCCCTCACCCTTCAGTAGTACAGAGGGAGCCAATTGAGCACATGGAGACATTTTATCCAGTTTATCCATTACATCCTATTGATGTTCCTAGAGATATTTCAATAGGCTAGTGGAAGCCTGCCTAGGATCATTCAGACTCTGTAGAAGGAAGAGAGATATGCAGTCCTCGTGGTACTTTCAGAGAAAGTAAGAGATCTCCAAGATTCTTGACCTATGGTGCAACAATGAGCCACATCATTGAGCGTTCCTGTTACGAGGAGGAATCCAGTCAACTGATATGGAGAGATGCCATGATGGAGGAGCATCAGTCCATTATGAAGAATGGTGTGTGGGATATTGTTCCAAGACCCAAAGGGAATTCTGTGGTGACTTCCAAGTGGATTTATAAGATAAAACATGGAGATAACGAGAGCATCGAGAAGCAAAAAGCAAAATTTGTGGTCAGAGGATTCTCTCAGGTGGAGGGAATAGACTACGAGGATACCTTTCCTCATTATTCTCGATATACCTCTATTCAAAGGATTATTGCAGTTGCTTCAGCCTTGGGTTGGAGATTACTTCAGATGGACATGAAGACAACTTTCCTCAATGGAGAGATTGAGGAAGAGTGTATATCAAGAAACCATATGGTTTTAGTGATGCATGGGAAGGAGTCCCATGTCCTTGTGCTTGGTATGCAAGGATTGATGGATACCTGATGAGTTTGGGTTTTAGTAGGAGTGTTGCTGATGCCAACCTATACTATAAGGTTTTTGATGGCGAGTCCCTAATTTTTGATCATATACGTTGATGATTTAGTTCTCATTGGAGTAGAGCATCTCATTGCTTGTTGCAAGCATGAATTGGTCTCTGAATTTGATATGAATTATCTTGGCATGCTTCATTACTTCTTGGGACTTGAGGTGTGGTAGAGAACTGATGAGATCTTCTCGAGTCGGGGGAAGTACACAGTTGAGATCTTGAGGAGATTTTGATGATGGACTGTAAGTCCATAACCAAACTAATGGTGATGAATATGAAGAAACTGAGAGAGTCTTCTTTTGATCCAGACTTGATTGATCTGACTATGTATCAACAACTGATTGGATCATTGATGTATCTGGTTAACACCAAACAATATATTTGCTATGCAGTGGATGCACTTATCCAATTCATGAGTCAACCGAGGCAGATACATTGAGTGGCTGCGAAGCATGTGTTGAGATATTTGCGAGACACAGTTGGATGTGTATGGCCTGAGACATAATTCTAGTGTTATGTTGATTTAGATTGGCCAGGGAGCGCAATTTACAGGAAGAGCATCTCAGGGTGTTGCTTCAATTTTTGGATCTGCCATAGTTTCTTGGTGTAGCATTAAACATACTTTTGTGGATTTGAGTACCACATAAACTGAGTATATTGCAGTATGTATGGTAGTATGCGAAGTAGTGTGGCTTCAGAAGCTCCGTGTAGGATTGTTTGATAAGATATTGGATCCCACCGTGATTCATTACAATCGACATATGGTGCAGAGGAAGACAGTACTAGTGGAGTACCTTCCTACAAATTAGCAGATTGCAGATGTTTTCACCGAGCCTCTTGCCAAGTCAAATTTTGAGTACTTCTGTGATAAACTTGGAGAGAAATGTCCCTCTCTTTAAAAGGGAGTATTGATGGTTGCAGCTTCGTGAGACATTCTTCTGTGACGATACTCCTTGATGGATTGAGTTGATTATGAAATTTGTTGATAGACAATAAGTTGTATTGGGCTGGTGCCCAGGGACCTTTGGATTGTAATCCATTTAGTTGAGATATCTCTCGAGGTATTCTCCCTAGAGTAGTGGGCTGTTTTGACCTGTGAGGACACTCTACAGATATTCTCCCCAAGGCAGTGGGATGGGTCAATCTACGAGTGTGTTGTGCCTTCTCCGTATCTTCTCCCTGATGGATTGAGCTGGGTTGACCTGATGAACTGTGTTGATATGTGGGGACACCCCTGATCTTCTCCTCATATCAGGCTGGGTTGACTTGGAGAACGCTCCTCTGAGATGGAGTTGAGCATGACACTTGTCAGTGTAGTGATAAGTTGTCCTAGGGTGGCACCCAAAATCTCATGTGAGTATATCGTGAGGACATGTCCATTGGGATTTGACCAAGTGGACGCGTCATGGGTGAGATGGTCCTTGACGATGCACTACGGGTGAGAAGGTCCTAGTGCCACACTACAGGCGAGTAGGTCCTTGTGTATTCTAGTAGTGATGAAGTCCCATAAAAGGTCCACATTGGGTGTAGCCATGTGTGACGTGATGATTCTACCAGTAGCATGGTTTGCATGACCATGGAATGGTCGAAGGACGATGGCATAGCCTGCGAGGCTATGAGAACCAGAGGAAAAACATCACAGAGAATACCTCCCTAGATAAGAGAGAGTGTTGATGTTTTTGGTAGCTACAGTAGGTATTCACCTCTGGGACAATCCTTCTTATAGAAGAATATGTTAAGACGTCAAAGGAAAACCACTGAAAGAATTAAAGAAGCCCCAGAATATTTATATTTCTCTAGAAGACAAGTCGAATTGCCAGGAAATTAAAATGCATTTTCTAGAAAGGACAGGTCGACCCCACTGGAAAAAGTTCACTGGTTAGTTTAGCATAAATAAGGGAGACAACCTTCTCATTTGAAACACACTCTCCACTCTGAAATTTCAGTGTAAGTCTAAGTGTGTGAGTTGCAACTAAGGAGGCGCATGTCTAAGGAGGCACATTCTTGGTTGGTGTCTATCTCTCAGTGATGGTGGAGCGCTAGAGGTGAACTAGTGCTGAGTTATGGCTTGACTCTTTCTTGCTGATTTTGCTCTAGTGAAAAGAGATTGGTTATTCTTTCTTTGGCATGGATCTTCTCTATAAGAAGGTGATGGGATTTCTCCCTTTGTGTAGAATGGTTTCCCAAGTAAACTACTATGCTCTATTTAGGGGTGGAACTTGAGGATTCCTATGGTTGGGTGGCAATGAGAGAACATTGCCTATGGAAAAACGAGCAGTCCCATAATTCTGTTTTGCAATTTGTGCTTGGTTAATATTCTTGAGATCCTGGTTATTCACTGCAGTAGTAAACTAGCATTCAAAAGTTCAAAACAGTGGGATAGTTACAGTCCAAATTCTACTACTTGGGAGGACGCATATGAGATGCATCAACAATTTCCTTATTTATTTTGATAGTTTGATATATAGATTAGTAGAAACTATATATATCGTTTTTATTATTAGGTTGTACAAACTTCGAGACAAAGTTTAAAACAAGAGGGGGTGTATGTAACATCCAGTTCCACTGATCACATTTTATACACCGACTTGTTCTTTGAGGACACTTGTGAGCAAGTGATCTGTTTAAAACATGGTACATTATTATTGTCAATTTTGGTTTATGTTTATGTGTTTATGCTATGATTTAGAATTGAAATTGATATGTTATTGATATTGATGCATAGCATTGGCAGGCATTATGACGAAGTTCCCTGAGTGTGTAGAAAGGGTGACATCATGATGATGATGTTGACGACATCAACCGACTTCCTTGGACTCTGGTTTGAGTTAGGGAGTGAATTATCTACTTGGACTACGAGTACTTGTTTTGTTATGCATATGTTATATGATGATTTCAATTATGGATTTCATATATATGAGTTATTGATGTTATCTTTGTTAGTGGATGCAGGTATCTTGACACTTGCTAATCTGACTCACATATGGAGTAAATGAGTCATACAAATATATCATATGGATGAGGGAGAGGTTTGGTAGCATCCCTGTCACAACGTACTAGCACTACCGTAGTGACCTGAACTGAAGGTTAGTGATTACCTTGTTCCGAGAGGTTCATGATGCCATGAGGGCAGACTGAGATGATTTCTCACAAGGATTTCTGAGGGGCGCACAATAAGGCAAATTCCTTATTCCTCAGTAAGCCCTTAGTCTCACACAAGGCCGACAAGTGGAGTATTGACTCTAAGCATCAAACAACTTCCAAACTAGTCAATGACGAGTGACACCCTAGGAGCACAAAGACACGTCTTGAAGGGCACGTCACATGTATAAATTTTGAGTCAATAAAATATAGAAGACCTTAGGAAATAAAATGAATACTAGATTTTGTTAGAAAAGAGAATACAAATTTTTAAATTATAAACGAGAAAACATAACCAAAAGTCTAATTCTAGATGTTTTGACTAAATAAAATTATAAAATGGGTTAAGGGAATTTTAGACTAAATAAACATTAGTAAATGAGAGAATAAGAATAAAAAAATAGGCATGTGCACAATATGGGCATAAAATAAATAAAGAGGATTTTCAATTAAAATAAATTATATTCATAAGATAATGGGTTTTCAACATAGAGTTAGTATCTTAAGTCAATCAAACTCTAAATCCTATCTAGGAGAAGGGTTTTAATCAAAATCCAACTGTAAATTAGTTAGGGAACACAATAAAAGAGGAATTGGGGAATTAAGAAACAACTATGAAGAAATCTAGGAACTAATTGGAGAGTGTGAGAGAAAATGCTTAAATAATTTAAATTAAAAATGATTTAACATGTGCAACTTTGGGAAAGTGTGCATGTGTTGCGGGTGAATAATATTTAATTTAATTATTAAAAATGAGCTAATTGTGCATGAGATGACAAATGTCAAGGTGAATTTTCTTATAAAAGGAATGGTGCGAAAGAGAGAAATTACCTTATTGCTGGATGAATGAAATGCTCTTAAAATTTCTATTGACTAAGTTTACTTGTGTGAGTTGGGTTGCAAGCTTGTGCAATAGGTGAAAGCCTCTCCTTGCGAGGGAAAGCTTGAGATTGTTTTGGATCCGAGACTCTGTGTGTGACCCCTTTGTGGCTCGGGGGGCTAAAGGGGAAGAAGAGTACCCCTAACATTGACTGGGAGGTATCGATGAAGATTTTGGATTAGCAGGGGAAAGAAAAGACATTGCACAAGCTTCTGGATTGAGGATCATCATCAAACATATAACTGATATTGATCTCGATATTTATGTATACAATTATTTTACCAGATAGTATCTTAAGACCTTGTATATCAAATTATGTATGTGAAGATGATTTTAGTCATTAACAGATTCTTCTTATATATATATATTGTGTGTGTGTGGTGGGCGAATGAAATTTAATTATCCTGTTTTGAATGATTTGATTGATTCCTATATTTAATTATTTTTTGGCATTATTGATTCGAATAACATTCTTAATGAGCACTTAGTTATTGATATAAAATTTGAAAATTCCTCATTGTTGATTTTTAAAAATCTTTGCAGATTCAATAAAAACTTGGACTATAATTAAAAATCGACAACAATTCTACATTTTATTTTCGTTGTTGGTATTAACACGATCATACAATTATTTTGATCTCTGGTTAAAGCATGCAAAATTACAAAAGTTTATATATAAATAAATTAAGCGTAAAGATCGAAGAGTCAAATTTCCACACAGGCTATCGCTCCAACTGTCATTAAAATTTGAGAAATTTTTTCAGAGGTCTAAATCAACACCGGGCTGGAAGAGATGATCTTGAAGAGACATTTCCCCCAGTTGCCAGGATGGAAGCAATCAGTCTAATACTTTCTTATGCATGCTCCAAGAATGTTAAAGTGTATCAGATGGACATAAAATCAACATTCCTAAACAAATATCTAGAAGAAGAAGTCTACATTGAGCAACCAAAAGGATTTCAGTTATCAGAGAAGGAAAGTTATGTTTGCAGATTGAAGAATGATTTATATGGTCTAAAACAAGCCCCCAGAGCATGGTATTCGAGGCTGGACAAATATTTACAACAACAAGGGTTCAGGAAAGAAAATGCAGACAAAAATCTCTACATAAAGATGGATCGCGACAATATATTGATTATTGAAGTCTATGTCAATGACATTATCTTCGAAAGTGGCGATGAAATGATGAATCATAAATTTTCCAAAGACATGCAACCTGAGTTTGAGATGTCCTGCTTGGTGAGTTAACCTTCTTTTTGGGATTACAAATATGTCAGAGCAACAAAGGTATCTTCATATCTTAGGGAAAGTATATTAGAGAAATGTTGAAGAAGTTTGGAATGAAAGATTGCAAACCAGTCAATATTCTGATGCATAAAAGTTGCAAGTTAAGTAAGGATGATGATTCCAAGAACGCAGATCATAGACAATATAGATCGCTGATCTATATTTTACTCTATGTGACAATGTTAAGGTCCTAACCCGCACATAGGTAGATCAATGTATTCAGATGTAATAAAGGTCAATATTAATAAGGCCTTTCAATAAAATATAATAAGGTGGATGTAAGAAGACCTAATAGAAGCTTTCACTTCTAGAAGGATCTTCCTCTAGATGCTTCTCTTAATAGACATATTTAGTATAAATAAGGGGTGAGGGTATGTGAACCCTACCTTGGAGATTATTGTAACAGAGCGCTGCTCTACTCGAGGTTGCCCCCTCGAAGAGGCCTGTGAACATTGCTTCCTGAATCAAAGTGCTTTTTCTATTTCTATTTCGTATATAATTTATGTGTATTGTGAAGATTATGCTGGATATTTTACTGTTATTCTGCGATTTCTAGCATTTTATTTCTGTTCTGCATATTTTATATATCTGGTATCTTGCAAGTGGTATCAGAGCACTTTCCTTGGCATAAATTGTGGGTATTTTTTTTTCCAGGGTAGAGACATATTCCAGCGTCTTTAAGCCATAGAGATCTGTCATTACGCACATAAACCCGCAGTTGAGGGATTCATACACGCAGGAAATACAAGTGGTTCTTAAGCGCACATCTGTTGGCCACCCTTGTAACCCCTGTTGGTACCCCTTCAAGTGGTAGCACATCAGACAACACCTGTGTACAGATCGGCCTATATTTCCTGAAGCCCTCTTTATATAAACCTATCGGCTGCTGGACTGCTATAGTTTCACCGAGAACAACACTCGGGAAGATACTCTCTAGTACCTGGGTAGTTGGGTAGTACGGCTAAGGGTACAGT
>SNQJ01S0000065.1:26811-51383 GCA_010110895.2 Picea sitchensis | reverse complement strand
ACATTTCTTCCTAAATCAAAGTGATTTTTCTATTGCTATTTCATATATCATTTCTGTGTATTGTGAAGATTATGCAGGATATTTTACTGTTATTCTGCCATTTCTAGCATTTTATTTCTGTTCTGCATATTTTATATATCTGGTATCTTGCAGACAACATCTAGACCAGACATGATGCAAGAAGTTGGATAGGTTTCAAGGTTTCAAGAAGCACCAAAGGAATAACATGTTATGGTAGTATAGAGGATATTCATATATCTCAAAGGTACATAAGAGTTTGGACTATCATATCCAAAAGGGAAAGATATATCACTTGTCTCCCAAACATATCCATATTGGGTAGGTTGCATTGATGATAGAAGAAGTACAAGTGGAGAAAATTTCTACTTGGGTGAGTGCTTGATATCATGGTTAAGCAAGAAACAATCATCAATATATTTTTCCACATCAAAGGAATAATACATTGCAACAATGACATGTTGTACTCAAGTTCTTTGGATGAAGAAGACTTTGCAGGATATGCAAGTAAAGTATGATAAGCCCATTTCAATACTTTGTGACAACACCAAGACCATCGGTATTTCAAAGAATCTAGTGATGCAGTCTTAGACGAAGCACATTCTGATAAAATATCATTTCTTAAGGGAACAAGATACAAAGAATAAAATCAAGCTAGAGTATGTCGGGACAAAGGAGCATATTGCATATATCTTCACCAAACTTGGAGTAGTTTCTGCCCCACAATGATCCACTCAACATAAAGCTTAACTGGGTAGGGGGAGAGAAAGAGAATTCTTGAAGATGTTCAAGTAACGAAACTTTTGATTGCTTTTCATATATACATCAAAAAATTACATGAGAAAGCACCATGAAGAGAAAATTCCATAAAGTTAGCACAGGATTGTAGATAGGGAGAGCAACCCCAGATGAGGAGTACCATTTTCCATTGATTTCAAAGGGGGAGAGATAAAGAGAAAGGCATGGAGAGATAGAGGAGTGCATTAAGGGGGAGCATGAGCATAAGTATAATCATGCCTAAGTGTTGCCATCAATGCCAAAGGGGGATATTGTTGGACATTTGGTAGTCATTGATGTCAATTGGTGTGATGGGTGTATTTGGAGAAGTATCCAAAGTGGTCCCCTTATGGCGTAGCTCTAAGCATGGCCCTCACGGGAAGACACTTTGAAGAAGTCTACAAGAAACCCTTAAGCATGGTTAAGGATCCCATAGTTGAATGAAAACTTAGGTCATGAAGGATGGAGTAAATGAAGGTAACTCACTCATGGATGGACATAACTCGTTGTACCATTTCCGGTGATATGTGGAACGCTATGTAGTCCCTCAAGGTTAGGAAGATATGGCCTTGTAAAGTTGGAATCCCCTAAGAGTGGACAATAATCCCCTAGTTTTTTTATAAGTCTTGGTCAAAGGGGTAAAGTTGTTGTAACAAGAAAAACCTAGAAGCCATAAATTAAGGAGAGGAGTTACCTAGCACAAGTATCTAAGAACCTCAAGGAGTCATTCACAAGACACTCACACACTCATTATTTGATTATATATCTTTTGAACTAGTGATCTTTTGCTAAGGTTGTGACATCATTTTTCGAGGTAGCAAAGGAATGTCGAAGGAGAAATTCTCGGGGTTGTAGCAAACCCTAGTTTCTGAGGTATCTGTGGGTTGCAAGTTAGAAGAGCATGGATGTATGTGGATGAAATGAAGGAAATAACATATATTTGCAGGCTATAGAAGGGAAGGTTGTGTATCTGTGAAAAGCTAATGAAGGTTTGAATAAATGGTGGTACCGGGTCCCTAGAGTCTGAAAGCAAGTTCATAGGTGAGCATTCTACATGTTCAGGTCAACTACATAAGTTCTGGTATGGTTATTAGTTTGTTTTGATGCTTAAATTTTATTATGATGTTGTGAATGCTTGAGGAATTCTTGGTATGGTTGGTCTTGTACTTGGACGTGGTATATGTTGGTTATTTAGGTGAGTAAGCAACACTCTTATGTATGGTACATCATTGATATGGTTCTTATAGTTCACATGCTTGAATTGATTATATATGGTTGAGGGATATCCATATTTTATGGTGATGTATGAATGAGGGGCATGCATAAGATCTTTGAAATACTTCATTGATGATATGGTACATATTTGCATATGGTTGATGATACGATATATGGCACAAGTTGCACATGGTTAATGCTCTAGTTCACGATTCACTATTAATTGTTGATGTATTTTTTGGTTCATGATTTTTGCATGAGATAGTATGTATATTAGTATACACTTGATGCATGATATGGTACATGTTTAGTTGGTTGATGAGCAGATACAGGTTGATGTGACAATGACAAAGACAGTGATAGAGAGAGAGTGAGAGTGATAGTGGTAGAGTTTGTGATAACGACAGTTGGTCTACATTTATATTACATGGAGGTTGGACAGGGTAAGGAAAAGTGGTTGTAGCCACATTCCGGTTGTAGTCGAAGAACATAGGGGGTTGTAGCCTCCTTTTGGTTGGATCCAAAGAATGAGGGAGTTGTATCATCCTTCAGGTTGGAGCCTGAGAATAGGGGGTTGGAGCCTCCTTCTAGTTGTAGCTGGAGAATCGGAAGTTGGTGCTTCCAATGAATGTTTTCTTTTGATAAATATATAAGAAAATAATTTTGCGGTTTTTTCCCATTTGGGTTTCCACGTAAATATTGGTGTACTGTGTATCTATTGTGATGTGATGCTGTTTATGATTATACTGCTGATGATATATTGAATGCTAATGATAACTGTTGAATATTGTTGAAGAATAAACCGTGGTTAAAAGTATTATAATTTATCATTACTGATTCACCCCCCTCTTAGTAATCCAACATGAAAATTAGAGGTTATTTATAAGACATACCAAGGTATCTATGGTAAAAATTTCAGCTTCTGGGTCATTATAATTTTGGAGATACACCCTATGGAAGATAGGGTTTTTGACTAGTCCTATTACTAGTTTCAAACATATGTTCCTGGTAAAATCGTTGTATCTTCTTCACCGAGGATCCAAATTCAGCAAGACCAATTGAGTTTGAAATAGGATAGTATTTAGTATTTCTGGTATAAGTTTCAGAATTAGATATCAAATATTGGGTGCATGACATTCTGTACAAGTTAGCTCTCTCGGAAAATCCAAAAACTCGCAAGGTTTGGGAAAGTTACCCTAAATTTCAATTGACACATCCAATTTTGGTCAGACCTATAGCATTGAAGAGAGGACATATCAGAGTACTAATGACAAACATTTCAGACTCATAAGGGCTGAAATTGCAGAAATACATCATAAGGAAGGTTGCCAGGAGGATAGACTCAAATTTAAGGGTTTGAAAGGTACATAACTTACAATTGGCATACCTTTTTATTGGAAGGTCCGTTTTTGGTGATTCAAAATTTGTGATAAAGAGGAAAACAATGAGTATTATTATTTTTATTCTACATGGGTCCAAAAAAGATGTCAACAACAATTAAACCTCTATAAGTCTCATCTATAAATCATGAAGAAAATGATGAGATACATAACAGGTTGTCCAAATTGGAGGATCAACTTAATGATTTGAGTTCCAGGTCACTAAAAATTAATGATTGGGTAAAATCACAAAGACAAATTCAAGAAATGGAAAGGAAGACGATTGAAATGGAGGGAAGAAAATAAGAATGACATGAAAAATAAGATGGATGAAAACAAAGAAGAAATACAAAATTCCATGAAGGAAATGAAACGTTTCATGAAGGAAATGCAAAATTCCATGTCTTCCATGTTCTTCCAAGATCTAGATGAGAGACTCCCTAAAGGAGATATAAAAAATCAAGGAACTCATGAAAATAAAGGTAGTATTCATATTGAACAAACTATCGATAATAATCAATTTTAAACTAGTGAATTTAACTCTAATAGTGGAGTTAATTATGGTGGGGTCCCAAATTCAACTTTCCCGAGATTGAATTATAGAATTTTTATGGAACATAGGTCTTTACTTCGGTGAACCAAATGGATCAATAATTTAAACTACATAATATTATGGATGATCAAAAAATGATTCACATAGTAACTTTGAACTTTGAGATAAAACCATATCAATGGTATCAATGGATAGTGAAAAGGCAACCCCCTTTTTATCATTACACTTGGGTTCTATTTACAAGAGACTTAGAAGCACAATATGGAAAAGTTTGGGAACAATAATACTTCACTCAATAGACAAGAATAAATCACTTAGGTGATATTGAATATTATAATTCATAATTTCAGTTATTGGCTGCAAGGGTGGATAACATAAGTGATGCACAATTGTTGGAAGTTTATATGGGTGGATTAAAAGAAGACATTAAACATGAAATTTTCTTAAGCCATCATGCAAAATATTATGGAAGCTATGCATTCTTCTTGTCATATTCAATCCAAGAATAAGACTATGCACAAGTCTACCAGTGGATCATACATGAGAAGCAAAGATCGTTAAATCGGGTTCACAAGACAAGCATACCTCAATCGACAAGGTTGACACCTAAACAAATGGATGAAAGAAGAGAAAAATGAATATGTTTCAATTGTGAAAACAAGTACAGTAAGGGGCATAAATATGGCGAGAAGAAATTTTTCTACATAGACTGCGAAGAGGAAGAAGATCAAGAATTGGAACCACCACAAGACCCAGATCTAGAAGATACTACTCCAACATTATCTTGTCATGCATTGGCTGGCATCAATACTCCAAAAACCCTCAAGATACAAGGATACATAAAAAATAAAAAGGTAACAATAATGATTGATTATGCTAGTACCCATAATTTCATCAATTACAAATTGGCAAAATATCTCAATTGCTTTGTTTACCCCGCACCAGAGTTTCAAGTAATGATTACAGATGGAGGTACCATAAATTGTTCAGGGAAATGTCGTAGTATTAACCTTAATATGGGGGAGTATTTTCTGGATAGCCCCATGATTTCAATCCAAATGGGGGGTGCTAATGTTGTATTAAGGGTCTAATGGTTACAATCATTGCAAATATCGTCCTTTAATTTTTAACATCTTTTCATGAAATTTTCCTTAGATGGAAAATAAATTGAGCTTAGAGGTATCCAAGGGAAACACTCTAAGGTGATAAGCTCTAATAATATGAAAACATTACTCAAAAAGGGACATCGATGTGTATTAGCACAATTGTGCTCACTTGATGTTCAAACATTTATATCCTCTGCTCCATTATACCTCCAAATAATTATCAACAATCATTCCAAGGTATTTGGTGAAATGCCTAAGGGTCTTCCACCTGCTTGATATCATGGTCATGCTATCCATTTGCAACCAAGAAGTGTACTACCTAACACTAGGCCTTACAGGTATCCATATACATAGAAGAGTGAAATTGAGCGCATGATCCAATAAATGTTAGAGGCCGACATCATTCAATCTAGCCAAAGTTCTTTCTCTTCACCAATGGCGATGGTTACAAAAATGGATGGTTCATGGCGTATGTGCCCAGATTATAGACAAATCATCAAAATGACCATCAAAGATAAGTTTCCTATTCCTGTTATTGATTAATTATTAGATGAATTGCATGGAGCAAAGTTCTTTACTAAGATGGATCTTTTTTTGGGATATCATCAAATCAAAATGAGGCAGGAAGACATTCCTAAAAAAACTTTTAGAGTGTGAAGGTCACTATGAGTTTTTGGTGACGCCATTTGGATTTAATAATGCACCTTCAACATTTCAAAGCTTTATGAATTCTATTTTTAAACCCTTTCTTAGAAAATTTGTGTTAGTATTTTTTCGATGACATACTAATCTACAACAAATATTGGGAAGAGCATGTACACCATGTTGACAAATTATTAAAACTATTGGAAGAGAAATAACTTTATCCAAAGCCTTCCAAGTGTTCCTTTAGGGTTAAAGAAGTGGAATATTTGGGTCATATTGTAACTCATGAAGATGTAAAAGTGGACCCTAAAAAAATTAAAGTTACGAGGAAATGGCCGATCCCCAAAACCTTGAAGAAACTTGGAGGATTCTTAGGGTTAAGGGGATATTATCACAAGTTTGTCAATAATTATGGTCAAACAACATCACCTATAACAACATTATTAAATAAGGAAGCATTTTCTTGGACCGAAGAAGCAACCAAAGATTTTGAAAAATTTAAGGAGGCTATGTGTAGTACTCTCATCCTGGCCACACCAGACTTTACAAAAACATTTATTGTGAAGTGTGATGCCTTAGGTCATGGAGTAAGTGAAATTTTAATGAAATAAGGAAGCCCCCCTACATTCGAAAGAAGGAAACTTAAAGGAAAAAACTTAGTCAAACCCATTTATGAAAAATAAATGTTGGCCATACTACATGTAGTTCATAAATGGCACCCTTACCTAATAGGAAGACACTTCAAGGTAAAAATAGATCATGATAGTTTGAAGTTTTTCTTGGAGAAATTATTATCTTCAGAAGAGAAACACAAATGGGTCACAAAGATGCTAGGTTATGACTTTGAAATTATATACAAAAATATAAAACGTAATGTTGTGACAGATGCCCTTTCAAGGAAAGAAGAAGAAATAGAAGGTTCACTATGTGCTATTTCTATTACACAATCTGATTGGGTGGAAGAAACAAGGATAGAATGGAAGCAATATCAAGAGGTATGAAAGATCATTCAACAACTACATGAGGACCCCAATTCATTAGATAATTTTGTATTGAAGAATGATTTTCTATGGTGTAATGATCGCCTATATTTATGTAAGAACTCCCAACTCAAACAAAAGGTCCTTATGGAATTGCACACTTCTCCTATAGGACGACATTCAAGATTCTTGAAAACATACCACTAGATTAAGAAGGATTTTTTCTGGGAAGGTCTTAAAACTGATGTTTACAAGTTTTTGTCTGAATGTTTAGAGTGCCAACAGAATAAGGGAGAAACAATGAAGACACCAGGTCTCCTACAACCATTAGCTATACCAAGTCAACATTAGGAAGAAGTTTCAATGGATTTTATTACATGTTTACCCAAATCCGAAGGTAAGAATGTCATCATGGTAGTAGTGGATCGAATGACAAGGTATGCCCATTTTTTCTCTCTTTCCATCCTTTTAAATAAAGTACAATAGCCACAACATTCATGGAAAAAATTCAAAAGCTACATGCAATCCCAAAGATTATTGTAAGTGACAGAGATCCAATTTTCACTGGAAAATTTTGGACTGAATTATTTTCTTGTTTGGGTACTCAATTAGATCACAACTCATCTTACCACCCTCAATCTGATGGGAAAATTGAGATTGTGAATAAATGTCTAGAAGGATATCTTCGTTGTTTTGCATCTGATAAACATACACAATGGGTCAAGTGGTTTCCCTCGGAGGAATGGTGGTACAACACATTCTTCCATACTTCATAAAAAATGTCCCCATTTCTGAAATATATGGATATCATCCTCCATTCATTACATCACCCTTGAAAGGGAATATAAAGGTTCAAGTAGTGGAGGACCACATAGGGAACAAACAAACGGTTCTCAAACTATTGAAGGACAACTTGGTTATGGCACAAAATAGAATGAAACAACAAGCAAATCAACATTGCAGCGAAATGGAATTTGAAGTGAGGGATTAGGTATTTCTGAGGCTACAACCATATAAACATATGTCCCTCAAGCAACAAAAGGACACTAGATTATCACCCAAATATTATAGACCCTATAAGGGTTTTCAAAGGATTGGAAGTATGGCTTACGAATTGGAGTTTCCTCCATCTTCACGTTTACATCCAGTCTTCAATGTTTCTTATTTAAAGAAGGTAATCAACAACAATATCCCAATCCAAACTATTTTACCAGAGATTAATGAAGAAGGAAAAATCATACTAGAACAAAAAACAATCCTTGAAACAAGGATTAAGCAACTGAGAAATCGAGTGATCACGAAGTACCTCGTCAAATGGAAGAACCTAATAGTGGAAGAGGAAACATGGGAAGATGAGTTTTTCATGCAAAAACTCCTATAGTCAGTCAAGCGTTGAGGACACCACTTGTTTGAAGGGGAGGGGCATGTTAAGACCTTGACAAAGCCCCATTTTTTTTTGTGTAGAATCCATTATTAAACCCTAGATATTGAATTATTACATTTATTGTATTATAATTATATGTCGGTTAGAACCCTTCATGGTACTCTTTCATTATAATTGTACACCTTTGTATCCTATATATATACCAAAGAGGCATAGTCTTAGGAGCATCTTATCTCATCTCATATTGTATTCTAAATTGGATATATTGTAAAAGGAGGTTTCCCCCTCGAAGTGGACTGTAATTCATTGACTTTTTATCATTTTTAAGGCGTTAGTTCATAACAAAATATGTTGCCACTAATTTATTTGAATGGATTTGGACTTCATTACAATCTAAGGATTCTATAGAGTATGTATTGTGAGCTACCATACCATTGTTACATGTTTGTTTATTATCGTTTGGGTTTGGTGCAGGTTGAGCAGGTAGAGGTGGAAATATACAATGTTGGGTAGTGTTGGCTGGCTAAGGAGGTGGTAGAAATGCTTTATAATAAATATTTTGATGCCAAACTCGTTGATATATCCAAGGCTGTTGGTGAGAAGGCCATTGGTTTTGATAGGGTTGCTAATAAGGAAATAATGGTGGTTGTTGATTTTGGAAACTTGGATATTGCCACTGCTATTGAGGTGGGAAAAGGTTTGGACAAGGTTGAGGTTACCAATTTGTAGGTGGATTAAATTGACTACTCCAAGTGTTATCACACTAAATTTCCTTACGTCTTTTAGTTTTTTTTAATCCTTTTAAGCCTTAGATTTTAATTTTTTAATTTTCATCCCTTTAAATTTATGTTTGTTAGGTCCCCTTAGATAAAGAAACTTTTGAGTCATAGCTCATGTTTGATCCTCAAATTGATTTTTTGGATTTAAACCCTTGTTAGTTCATGAATTAAAGTTTTGGAACCCTTAATGATGTGTCATTAGGATCAATCCCTCCCCTCCCATGACTAGACTGATGAGACACACCATTCTCCTCACTCATGACCTCGTGAGCATGCCTTGCTGTCCTTGCTTACCTGTCCAATTATTTTTCAAATTGGAGCACTACTCACTCATCAGGCGGTTCCGTAGCGCCTTACCCATTCATCATGATTTCCACCACAAGTTATGATTACCATGATTGATGTCATGTTCCTTGTTTTCAGTGTCAGAAGTTAGTGAACGGATGCCTTCAAGATCTTGCATTTACGAGCCCTGGTAACAGAGAGTTAGAACTAAGAGTTTGGATTATCGGGCTTGAAAATTGCGAGAGACTTTTCCTCGCACCCTATTCTCTTTTCCTCTCATTTCAAACCTATGAACTTCACACTTGTACGCTAAAGTCTATAACAATTGAGCTTACATTTTATCCTCTGCATGCACATCGCGCTACACAAAGGCACTGCTTAACCATAATGTGCCTCCTCTGCTTCCTTTGTTATTCGAGTTGAGAGTGTTTTCCTAGTTTCAAAAGGAAAATTACAGGAGTACTCTCTCATTGTTTAAAACTTCAATGCCTGTACAAATCTAAGGGTGTCATTCCCACAGTCAAAACTTGGCTTACTAGCACCAGTCTATTTTAAAAGGCCAGGCTTGTACATATGAAGCCCGATTTTAAGTCTTCCTGGTTATTACTATCCCATAAGCCTTTAAAATCTCTCATTCTAAGCCATGGAGACTTTTCAATTGAAAAAGACACACAAAGGTGGCAAGGTGGTTAGGACAGAACCTGTGGACATGCATCTTTTTGATACAAAGCCCATGGAAAGGGAGGTATTTCAAAGAGTGGGATGCCTCTCTTTCTACTAGAATATGCAGAGAGGCCATCTAGAGGTAACAAGACAATTTGCATCACACTTTGATGGCAGGAGAACCAAGGTTGGGGATTTGGAATTTGAGGTGATTGAAGCCTCTATCTCAACTACAATAGGAATACCCATTACAGGTGAAAAGTGCTTCAAAGCCATGGATTTGAGTTCAGCCTATGCTAAATATCTCTTTAAACCTGAACATCAAGCTAGTGATTTGTCTAAAGTTGTGCCAAGGGGTCAATTGATTGAATAGTTTGACAAAATTTTGAAGATGATCCAAAGATATTTTACATGTGAAGGGAGATTTAACACATTGTACTAGTACCACATAAGGCTTTTGCTACATTTTACTGGTAAAGTTGAGATGAATATTCCCTATTACTTGTTAAGGAGAATAGGTAAGATGTCAGACATGATTCAATCCAAATCTAAGGATGTGGATTCTATCCTTTTCCACTCTGGATTGATCAGAATGTTAGTCTTTGAGGAATTGGGTAAGAAAGAGATTTAATGGGAGCATTTTGTTGTTACTTATCATTTAAAGTTGGATCTAACATACACTCCTCAATCACAGAATGCAAGTCCTTTATCACCCACCAGTTCTATTAAAGCAGGGACCAGTAGGAAGAGAAAGGGCAGAGCCCCTGTTCAGGTTTCAGAGGTTAGCAAGCAGGTCACAGGAGCTGAGGAGGAAGCTTGTCCTTCCCCACAAAGAGATTTTTCACCACCTCCTCCACCAGGGTTAGAAGAGGTTCCTTCTTCTACCAAAGATACATCCAAGAAAGGGAAGAAGCTACTCTTCCCCTCTTCTCCTCCAACATTCAAAATCAAGAGTAAAAGACCTTTTACAAGGTCATCAATTCTTAGGGAAGTTGTTGAGGAACAATCCATACCAGAAATCCCTGTGCAAAAGAAGAAGAGTAAAGGCATTGGAAAGCCCGTGGAAAGAAAAGAAGAAACCCCTGTGCAGAGGAAGAAGGGTAAAAGAAAAGCCACCAAGAAACCTGATGAGGTAGACAAGGTACTTCCCATGCAGGTGGAAGAGGATACTGAGAAAAAACCTATTGAGACTATGCATGTCACTGCTCCTCTTGACAGTCAGACCTTCAAAAGACTTATCAGGCAACTTAGGGATGCAAGAAAAGAGGTGGCTCAGTTGAAAACATAGGCCATGTTTGACAGGGTGAAAATGAAGGAGCTCATGGATGGATACAACCATACCCTTGACTTGGCAAGGTTTGCAACATGAAAGGCCCATCCCCTTCACAGGAAGCTCCATAAACTTTATAGGCAGAATAGAGGTTTTCAATCTCAGAACAGGAAACTCAAGGCAGAGTTGTAGCATTTTCAAGATGAAGTAGCTCAAAGAAACTTGCAGGTATTGGTTGAAGCTGCCATTGAGAAAGAGACATCAGTAGTCAAGGAGAGCATAGACCTAGTCAAGAAGTCTATCATTGCTAAGAAGAAGAAGCCTACTGTGCCAAATGAAGATCCTCCTTGTACCAGAAAGAGTGCGAGGTTAAGTGTCAAGGTAACAAAATAGCTGGTGAAAGGTGAGCCCCATTTTTTAGGATGCTTCCTTTTTGAGAGGGTAAATTATTTTTCAAATGTTACCTCCACCATCTATATAGGCTTCTAAGCATTTAATTATTAGAGTTTTGGGCTTTTTTCAAAGTGTTAACTCCCCCAATGGTAAACTACACTACCTACAATACTGCCAAGTCATCTAAGTATAATGGGTTTGACATTATGCAAGACCACTACTTACTTTGCACATGTCCAAGATTGGAGGCACTGCATTTCTTGACAGTGCTCCCTAAACCTGCACACATACATAGCTTAAGTGGCGCTACCTAATATCTAGCAGAGAATAAACCTGCACACATGCGCTACCTAATATTTCACAGAGAACATAGTCTACACACATACGCAACATAGTGGCGCGACATGATTGCGCTACCTAATATTTCACAGAGAACAAAGGTTTGCACACATACACATCATGGTGGCACTACCTAAATGCACTACCTTTTCTACTTGCCCAGTTGTGGAGTACGCTACTCAGACTGCTACCTAAAGGAGGTACCGACATACACCAGGGATTCATGAGGGCTAATATAACAACTTTTGGATAGATGATGATGGAGAATATTGTAGAAACAACAACTGGCATCATGAGGACAGCCACATTCTTTTGAAAGACACATGGCAAACAAGGAGCTGCACAACAAGAAGGAATCAAGTTATCTTGAAGATTGGTTGGATTAGTCACCAACATTTTCCTATTTTATAGCATAGGTTGTTATCTAAGTTGTTAGATCAAATAAATGTTTAGAGATTTTCAAGGGAAGGAGGCCAGCTTGTACCTCTAGTTGCTGCCTACCATGTGTTATAAATAGATAGATCAAACGCTTTAGTTGGTTCAGATGGTTGAGCAAGGCTCCCTTAGACTATAATATTTTTATGAAGTGACTATGATCTAGCTATGTAGTGGACTTAAGACATTTTGGCTAATATAAATCAACTTCTCTTTCATCTTATTTGCTTCTGTTGATAAATGTTCATGCTTTGAATGATTCACATGAATGATTGTGGTGATGTTATGGTGGATGTTTGATCATTATATTATCATGATGTTTATTTAGCTTCCTTAGTTTTTGAGTTCAAGAAGATCTTGTGTTAAGAAACTTTCTTCCTTAGGATTTTGTAGACCTGATGTTTGTAGTAGCCCCTACATTCCTCTTATTCAAGTCTTCTCTCTATTCATACTTACTCCCAAATTACTGATTGAAGTTAGCCAAGACCTTGATTGCTGGTGCATGCTAGCCCTATTTTCTGAGTTGGAACATTATCATTTTGAGTCCCTTTCCATTTGACCGTTTAAAACACTCTTACATTCATATATAACCTGATGGGTACTGGGCTTGCCTTCCATTCAATCTGAAGGTGATTTCTAGTGCTAACATTCTTGGTGCCATTGCTGGGGAATGATTTGAATAATTTTCCCTGGGATTAAATGACATAGTTTACTATTTCTAAAGGTGCATTAGAACTCAGTATCTTGAATATTGCAGCTTGCCCCTAGCGACTCCATTGTCTCAGCTTTGGCACCTAAAGGCAGACATACGAGATCAAATCCACAGCTACCTTTGGTTCCATACGAGGATGACCCAGAGAAAATAATCGAGAAGGGGAAATCTTCTCTAAAACATTTTTATGCTGCTGCTACAATTGCTTCTGGTCATTTTCCTGATTCCACCCTTGATACTCCAGCTGTTTTATCAAGTAAGCTTTCTTTACATTCCGTTGAAGTATCTAAGAAACTTGATTTTGAAGAGTTTCTTGTTGAACACTCTTCCTTTGAAATTGAATTGAAATAAGAAAACATTAACATTTTCTCTTCCCTTGACATTGAGAAGTGTTTCAGTCTTGATAGTTTTGAATATTTTCCCACTTTAGGTTTGTCCACTCCTCTTTCTGTTAAAATTTTTTCTGCCAAAGAACTAGAAACTTCATCCCCTTTACAAACCTTTCCATATTCTTCCAAGAATCATCCCTCTGCTGTGAAAACTGAAACCCCCCTTTCATACTTTCATTCTTCTCCTAATCTGCACACAGTCAAGTCTCCTTATCCTTCTTGTTCACCAAGAGTTCCAAATCAAATGGCAGTTGTTAACTCCCCTGCAAATAGGATGGATGCCATAGTGGCTGCAAGATATGCTCCTCTAGTCTTACCTTAGCCAATGAATGCCCTCCCTCCTAGAGATGATTTGAAATACATACCTAAGTTCATGGGAGAAAAATATATAATAGCCGAGGAACATCTTGTTGCTTTCTATAGTTATGCAGACAACCAAAATATTGAAAATGAGGATGCGTGGATGAGGGTTTTCGTCTAATGCCTTTATGGTTAGGCTAGGAAGTGGTTTAGAGGTCTGGCCCCTGGATCCATTACTGGTATTGAATCATTGGATGAAGCCTTCTTGAGGATTTGGGGGGCCAAAAAGGATTTTTTGTACTACATCACTGAATTTTTTCCCTAAAAAGGAAAGAAGGAGAGTCTGTCTCTGAATTTTCTAAAAGATTTAACAAAATGTACAACAAGATCCCTGATGAGATTAAACCCACTGAAACCTCTGCAAAAATCACTTATGCCAGTGAATTTGACCCTGAGTTCTGCCTCCTCTTGAGAGAAAGAAGATCACCTTCTGTAGATCATATGCAAGATGCTTCCTTAGAGGTAGAATCTAATATAGTGGCATCAAATAAGCTCAGGGGGAAATCTAGTAGGGATAGGAGGAAAAACAGAGCTGAAGCTTAAACTTCTGATTCTTCTGTTGTCCATTCTCAAGTAGATGAGATGACCAAATTAGTAAAATCTCTTTCTACTGATATTGAGAAGTTAAAATCAGAAGGGAGATAGACATATAGAAATGATCAAAATACTGAAAATAGAGGTAACTTCAAGAGACCAAATAATGCTCCCAAAATCCTTCCCAGAGATCCCAGAAATAGAGAAAGAGATGATCAGAGGGTAGAAGATCCTTTCCAAAAGAATTTGGTTGTGGATGAAGAAGAAGAGGAGGTAGAGGCTGATCCTGAGATTCACTGCTTAGGTGACACATCCCCATCCCCACACTTGACTCAATCCTCTTATGAGCAATCCTTGATGGATATTTAAATTAATGAGTTAAGTAAGGGAGAGAAATCAAAAGAAAATACTAGTAGGTATAATTTGATATCTAAAAAATATGAAGAAAAAACTGATGCCCCTAATCAGCCTGCCCAAAAAGAAGATTCTGCCAAGGCTGTGCTAGTGAGTAGCAAGGAAAAAGACTCTCAAAGTCCACAAATTCTTATCAGAAATCCTTTTCCTGAAACCAAAGAGATCTTGAAGCCTTATTCTTCCTTTAGTTTTGAGAATGAGATCTAGAAAATAAAGATCCCTGTACCTTTTTTGGAATTGATAAAAAATGAAGAATTTAAAAAATATCTATCCAAAATGCTACAGCTTGAATCATCTCCAAATTCCACTTATTCAATAAATCTGCAAGATGAAAAACCAACAATGATTTTAGGTCCTTTGATAGAAGACATAGATGATTCATCCAAACCTTTCTATACCTCACTGAATATACATGATAAGGTGCTACATAATTGTCTCATGGATTCAATGGCATCGCAAAATATTATGCCAAAATCTGTTATGGATGAACTTGGGTTAGAAATCATGACTTATATTATTTTGACTCCAGAAAAGTGAAGTGTCTTCGAGTCATTAAGGATATGGTGGTGACTTTATTTCTGTTTCCCATGAAAAGTATACTTATGAATATCGTAGTTGCTGATGTTCCCCCCAAGTTTGGCATGCTCTTGTCAAGATCCTTGATAAAAAGACTTGGGGGAACCTTACAGATGGATCTCTCTTATGCTACTATTCCCGTTTTTGGGGGAGAGCATAGAAGACTTTACATGGAAGCTCAATTGGATTACATCATTAGTGATGAAGCAAACCCCACAAATCACCCTGTTTTTTCTTTTGATACAGATCTGGGATCTAGCATTTTGCAACTCACTGACACTCCCGAAGCCCCTTTAGAAATTAGAAAACAATCCATTACCTTTTCTGAGGAGCCTCTTCTAACCACTTCTGTCTGGAATATGTTCTTTGATGGAGCCTCTTCCAAGGAAGGTGCTAGTGCTGGGGTGATGTTTATCTCACCAACACAAGAAAGTATATCTTTGTCTTATAAACTATAATTTGAGACTACTAATAATGTGGCACAGTATGAAGTTCTTTTCTTGGGGTTGAGGCCAGCTAAAGACATGGGGATAAAAGAGCTATCAGTATTTGGGGATGTTGAATTGATAGTCCATTAGATTAAAGATCTTTATCAAACAAAGCACCCTAGGCTTAGATCTTACATAAATGAAGTGTGGGATTTGGTGGATAGTTTTTTCTCTACTTTTAACATATCATTCATTCCTAGAGAAGAGAATACCATGGATGATTCTTTGGCTGTATCAAAAGGAAAATTCAGAATTCCTATACCAGCCAAGATAAAGTATGATGTAGAAGTCAAGTACATGCCTTCTATACCAGACAATGTAAAATATTGGAAGGTGTTCGAAGATGATTTAGAACATAAAAATTTACTCGAGATTGTTGATGAGTTTTCTGCATTACACATTGATCAGGATCATGATTCAGAAATTACTCCTCATGTTGATGTTTTCCTCAATAAAATTGCTAATCATCATATTGTGCAGCTACCTAGTAATCATATTCCAAAAGGACTAGTTCCTTTGGAAAGATTATTTGAAGGGAATGATGTGGCAGTGAAAGGGAAGGTATCTATTGATGATGTTGATATAAATGAGTGAAATTTGGGCACTAAAAAGAATCCGAAATACGTCAAATTGTCGAGCAGCCTATCAGAAGAGCATAGGGAAGAATATACTAAGTTGTTGAAGGAATTTGCTGATGTATTCTCTTGGACTTATGAAGATCTCATAACTTATGACACAAGCATTATAGAGCACATAATTCCATTAAAAGAAGACACCAAACCCTTCAGACAAAAGTTAAGGAAAATCAATCCTATGTTGCTGCCTGTCATGGAGAAAGAGGTAACAAAGATTTTAGATGAAAAAATTATCATTCCTTTGAGGTATTCTGAATGGGTGTCCGAAATCTGACTAGAAGCTCAAAAAAGGATAATTACCCTTTACCTAATATGGAGCACATATTACAGAAGGTGACAGTAGCAGCCATGATGTCTATGTTTGACGGATTTTCCAGATACAATCGTGTCTCTGTTTTATCAGAAGACAGGGAGAAGACGACATTTACCACTCCTTGGGGTACATTTATGTAAACCAAGATGCCTTTTGGTTTGATGAACGCAGGGGAAACATTTCAATGAGCTATGGACATAGCATTTATTGGGGAGAAGGATAAGTTTGTTGTTATCTATTTAGATGACATAACAGTGTACTCTCAGTCTGATAAAGAACACTGTGATTACTTAAGAAAAGTTTTCTTGAAATGTAGAAAATTTGGCCTCTCCTTGAATCCGAAAAAATCATTGTTTGCCATGAAGGAAGGAAAATTATTGGGGAATATCATGTCAGCTGAAGGGGTAAGGATTGATTTCAGCAGGGTTGAAGATATACAAACATTGTCACTTCCTAGATCCAAAAAAGAGGTTCAATATTTTCTGGGAAAAATTATTTTTTTTAGAAGATTTGTGTCAAATTTCGCTGAGTTGGTTAAGTATATCACAACCGTGTTGAGGAAGGATAGTGAAATCAAATGGATTGCTGAGTCCCGTGATTCTTTTGATCAAATAAAGAAATCCTTGACTGAAGCTCCAGTTCTTGTCAGCCCAGACTACTCCAAGGACTTTCTTATTTTTTCTTTTTCCTCTTTTGATAGGGTAGCAACAGTCCTATTGCAGAAGAAAGATGAAGGCTTAGAGCAACCCATTTCCTTTTTTAGCAGGGAATTGAGAGATGTTGAATTAAAATATGACATCATGGATAAGCAAGCCTATGCATTGGTTAAAGCTCTTAAGTTTTTCAGAGTTTATGTCATGCATTCAAAAGTTATTTCCTATGTCCCATCAACTGCTGTAAAATAAATTCTTATTCAACCTGATATAGATGGAAAACAGAGCAAGTGGATTGTTAAATTACTTGAATTTGATTTCGACATTAAGCCTACCAAATCGGTTAAAGGCCAGGGTTTAGCCAAGCTCTTGGCTGAATCAAATTTCTAAGCATTGGGGGTGAATTTCATCCACTCATGTTCAGAAAATCAGCAAATTGAAATAACTGATAGAAGTTCTCAAATCATCTCTGCACTGGCAAATTGCAGCTGGTACAAAGACATTATATTTTTTTTGCAAAATTTACGGCCTCCAAGTGGTATGGAAAAGAACAAGGTGAGAGCCTTAAAACTAAAATCAATAAAATATTGCCTTGTTGATCAAGTTTGGTATTTGAAGGATTCACTAGGAGTGCTTTTAAGATGCCTAGACCCCCAAGAGGCCCAAAAGATTATGTTTGATTTCCACGACAATTTATGTGGGGGGAATCATCATTGGATAAACACCACATACAAGATCCTCAGGGCTGGGTACTTCTGGCACAATTTGTTCACTGACGGTTTTACTAAGATCAAAGCCTGTGCTAAGTGTCAGAAGTTCTCCGGAAAGCAGTAGCTTAAGTCTTTGCCATTAAATCCTGTGGCAGCTTCATGACCTTTCCAGTAGTGGGGCCTAGATTTTATCGGGGAAATTCATCCCACTTCCAGTGGTCAACATAGATGGATATTGATTGCTACATATTACTTTACTAAATGGATTGAAGCTATTCCTACAAGGAATGCTTCCCACAAAGTGATCATTGGTTTCCTTGAAGACATTATGGCAAGGTTTGGGTGTCCTGATAGAATCGTCACTGACAATGATGCATTTTTCAAGGCTGATCCATTGATTTAGTTCTATGAACAATTTGGGATCACTTTGATTCATTCTACCCCTTACTATCCTCAGGGAAACAGGCTTGCAGAACCCTCAAACAAAATCATTATAAAGATCATTAAAAAGTTGTTAGAGGATAACAAAAAGGCATGGGACTTGTTATCCCTGATTTTTAGGGATAACCAAAAGATCATGTCTTGAGGCCCACAGGTCCTCAACATGGAGTACTGAGAGAAGGATTGACCAGAGCATGGACCTGGATTGGCCCATCCTTTTATTCTTCCATCAACTTTATCTTTTCAGTAGCAGCAACATCCATCACCATCGGCTTGGTCCTGTATCAAAAGAGGTTCTTGCTCCATGAGGTAATTGGTCCATGTATCATGGTATGTGTCACTTTTGATCATTGAAACCTTTAAATATATGCATCTGATTCCTTTTATCTCTAACAACTGCTTGGATCTTACATTATCCCACTTTATCATGCTCTGGGAGATTGACAGGGTATCCTAGCAAGCCCGTGCCCATAGGTCTTGGTTTTCCACTGGGGGATTCCTGAAAAGCCATCATCCACTCCCATCATAGCACCACTATTTCATATTATCTCCCGCTCACTTATCCCATTCCCCTTGTCTAGGCATTGGGTTGACATATTTGTAGGATTGCACCTTATCTCGTGGGAAGAAGGGGCTAAAGGCCTAGAAGGTAAAATAAGCTGGTAGAAGATAAAAGCTTAGAAATAAAACCTCGAGATGCTTCACCCAGGGATCCCCGAGAAGGAAATAAAAATCCTCTCAGTAAGAAACAAGAGGGACCCATGAAATAACAAACAAGACCTAGTCAAGAGGATAGGGGGTCTCATCACGAGCCAACCTATTAGGTTCATGGGTACCTAACAGTATGACATTGCCACCATCTAGTTACCACGCCATGGCAGTGACCTTTGGTTGCATGGCCAAGGGAAAGGGGGTCTCATCACGAGCCAACCTTCTCATCTATGTGAAAGTACTTGTGGGTAACACTGTCAACTCTTGTCACCATGCCAAGGTAGTGCCCTTTGGTTAGCCTTTGAATAAAAAGAAAAAGAAGAAGAAAATAAAAATAAAAGAAAAGAATAAAGGCAAGAACGGGCTTGGAAAAATTGCATCCATGACAGGTACAACTCTCCTTCTACAAAGGCACCCACAGATAACATCATGCATCCCTGTCTCTCACTACACCCACATGTTTGGACATCCCCTAGCCACATCACCTCACTTACATGGCTTGGATTAAACCTTCCTGGAAACTTCCCTTTTCTTGTGGATACTAGCCCAATAGGACGTCTTGTATTTTTCTCTAGTTTTGTATTGTAGGTTTTTGTAAGGTATTTGAGCTATTGACTGATGTATTAGGGTCTTATGCATATGTTTGATAATATTGATGATGAAACATGATTAACATTTCCATGATCCTGGTGACTGATGAGCCCATGGAGGGCATAAATTTTGATGTGCGGGATCATGCCCGATGGACAGGTGCCATTTGAACCGGTACACATGGGAAGATGATCAGTTTAGACCTCCATGGAGCTAAAGAGCCCACCAGATGGATGATGAGACTCCATCAGGTGGCATAGACATGACAATGGTTGATTAGGGTCTTGCTCTAGAGAAGAAGAGGATGTTCCATCAGAGGCACTTTGGTGGAGCCCGACCTAGGGTGAATGACCCCTTTTCAGTGGAACGTTGGCCTTGGAAGGCCCAGGACGTCCCCATCCTCACCATGATGTCATCCATCTTCATGGACATTTTTGGAGGCAGACTGGGCAACAATGGCACGTGTGGCATGTTGGAGAGGCCCCTGGGGGCTAACGTTTTTCTCCTGGATGTCTCATTTTCCCTAGAAGGGGCTAGAGCCTCCCTTGAAGGGGATTTTACCTTTTTTACAGCCCAGTTAGGGTTTTAATTTGATAATTTAATGTAAAAGACAGTATTATGGACTTGTCGAGCTTTTTATGACCTAAAAGTTAATTAAGGTCATTGATACATTATATATTGAGGATTTTTAGCCTCATTTTATCACAACACATCACTCACTCATTAGTGAGGTATGATTTTAGTGCCCTACTTGGGTAATTTTGTTGGTTTAGTGAGGCACACTTGTTGAAGGAAGGCATTTCTTGGCATTTTTGGCATTTCTCTTAAAGGAAGGTTTACAACTAGGGTTTGCATGTTATTTCATGGTGATATGTAAGTGTTTTTTCTGCAAAACTTCTTGATTGAATGGTTGTAGTCTTATATTCTTGCATATGTTTATAATTTGCTGATCAAAAACCCTAGGTGACAAGCACACAAGCAGGTCCTTGTTTCATGTCCCCTAAAAGAGAAATTTTCAGCCATTGAAGAAGGAAGAAAGAGCCTAGCCATAGCTACACTCTTATTGCTTCTTCTCCCTGAGCTAACCGTACTTTTAGAAGTCAAGAAGGAGGAGACGTTCCAGTCCTAGGTTATCTACACCTAGGGCTGTTCTTTTTCTAGGGTTTAGTGATAGAGCCTTGTTGTAGCAACACTCTCCCTCACTGCACTCTCTTGTCTTGATTTATCTTTCATGCTAGCCGCTTTTACCAAGTTAACCTAAGGAAGGAGGAGAGAGCATGAGGCCTTGCTTTAGCAACACCAGAGTGAGCCTCTCTCCCTTAGGGTTTTGATTCTGAAGCCCTGCCATAGCAGCACTTCAGAACTCTTCCCTCTAGTCCTTAGTCGCCCTCCTTAAACCCTTGCATCCTCTATTAAATTGACTCCATTATCCCAAAGGCACTGATCTTAGACCTCCATCGTTGAAGTGAAAGTGATCAAACAAACTCTCAAACTATTTTCTAAATTGAAACCCTAACTAACTACTAACCCTAAGTTACTGACATCACACCTAGAATATTTCATCTTTATGTAGCAACGTCTTGTTTTAAGAGCAATTGAATGATGCTTTAGGCATTAATTGATGATGTGTTGATTTGTTACATTGAATGCCAGGTCATTTCATTATTTATTGAGGAAGTGATATTATTTGCATTGCTATATTGATAAACATTGACTTCGTCAATATTTATTGCCATAATTGCTTATATCAGATAGTCTTATGAAGTACTAACCCATTGAATCATAGCTTGCATACATTGGTTTGTTGTTGCTTTGTTCCAGGCAAGTGTTCTTCTTTGGGGCTTCACTTCATTATTGGTTGTTTAGCCGGGACTATCTGTTTTGGTGGTGACCTGTGAAGGGGGAACTTTACCTTTGTCCTTTTAACTTTTGCCTCTTCAAAACTCCAGGTTACTGGGGACGTCCTCCCTGGGCTTAACCTCCCTAAAGAGAAAGAACCTCCCCATCGTGGTTACATTGGGTGGGATAGGTTCCTGTTACGCCAGTTTGAGCTCCATCTTATAGCCATTTTGACCTAGCTACAAACTGTGCGATAACATTTTGGCGTCGTTGCCAGGGAACACTGAGCCAATTCTCCTCAAAACGACAAACCTTTTGGTAAGCCTTGCCTCAGAGGCTTATCTTACAAGCTTACCTGGTGACTCCACTAGGGGGTTTTCCCTTATCCTTTGATAGTTTCAGGCAAATTATCTGGCGACTCCACTAATATTTCTCAAGGTGCCACCTTACTTTTTGTGATATTTCCATGTTATGGGATCATGGCACATTGGGAACAAATGTATCCGAGTATTGATTTCAAAATTTTTCAAGGATACCCAAATCACTTTGATACAAAATGGCTAAACAACTCTCCAACGTTTTTGAGCCTCCCAACTCCTCACATCGTAAATTTTTTGGAGTATTTGAGCGAGATAAAGTTGGGAGGAGAGGATACTGTTATAAAATTGTTCTTACTCACTTTTCCATCCTACTTACAAGATTGTTTTAAGAGTTGTTGCAAGGACATGGTTATATCATCTTTCATACACCTCATCAGTAGGTTTATAGACCTTACTAAGCCACATTGCCAAACATATGAAGATGTCCTTCAAAACCTCATGGTAGCCTTAGACCACAAAGGATTCACCATTGAGATTGTAGAAGATCTCAGGAAAGCATATCATGATCAATACCAATAATCCTTTGATATAAAAGATGAGGTTTATGAAGACCATTATCAACCCCTTGAAGAGGAGCAAGACCTCTCCCATAATCCAATAGAATGCAACAAAGATATAACTAGAGACGTGAATTATGAGGATGAAGCTCCAGTAACCTATGCCCCTCCCTCTTATGAAGCAATCCAAGAGCTTGTTTCTCCTACACAACAAAAGGGAAGATGAGGTTAGTGGCTTTCCTTTTAGAGTTCCAGCACCTTGTTCCATGTTTGAGGAAAATGAAGAAGGAGAAATGAAGCCTTTCCTTTTCAGGATTCCAATGACACCTTGTTCCATGTTTCAGAAAATGAAGGAGAAATGGAAGCCTTGAACAAAATGAATATTCCTTGCTGTACAATCAAAGACAAAGAAGCAGTCCATGAGGATGAAAAAATAACGCATGCTGAAAACACCAAAGTCCTCGAAGCTCCTACACAAGAAGAAACAGTAAGTTTCCCTCCTCCCCAAGATTTTGATGCTTCTCTACTTTATGATGGGGGAGATAAGGAGGAAATAAACGTGTCCTTGAATTTTTCAAAACCCGCATGTCATGACACAGAGAGTGACATAGTTGATAACTTTGACGAGTTCATACATGTTGGGATACATAGGTGGGATGCAGTTAGTTATGATATGGATCCCATCTATGACATAAAGAGTCATATTCGAGTGTTTCCTTTGCAATTATCACAACAAGCTCTTGACCAGTGGCAACAGGGAGATGAGATTTTTACTGGCTCTCCACAAACACCCAAGGTTGACCGAGTGCAGTATTTGCCTGATGATTTTCGGTCTTACCTTGAGGCCTTTGATGAGTACTCCTCCAAGCACTTAGATTTACCCTATGAAGATGACCATCAACTGCACTATGCTCGGATTTTGATAGGAGTAAAAACATTGTTTGCCTAAGGAAGGATTCACATGACCTTTTTCTCCAACTACCTGTTATTACTTTACCGTGCTTTTCCATTAAAGGTGTAGTTGAGAAGTATATTTTTAATGTTGATTTTCCTCTTAGGAAAATCCTAGACTCCAAGGGTTTGTTGGGTACTACAGGTTTGATTCAGTTATCCCAGTTTTTCAACTTTCCCTTGATAGCTTGCCAGTCGTCTGCTAGATCTTTGTCGATCCCTTCCTTGACTTCAGAGCGTGAGGATATCCTAGGTAGCCAGTTGGCAGGCCCTTTGAGTCAATTTTTTGAACCTTGCATTTTTCATGACCCTTTCTTGAAGTGAATTGAGTACTTTCCTCAGAGATGGACTTGGTAGGATTTTATCCCTCCCACCCGCCTCCATGAGTTAGACTTTGAGATTTCCAATGATATGATATATATTCTAACTCATGACATTTTTGCACTTGATTTATCACTATTTTGGTTTATGATGAAGCACAAGGGCAGGTATCGTGGTCCATTGCTGGATTGGCTACACTGGTCGTTTGACTACATCAAATATCCAACCAACAGGTAGGTAAAGGTAGGTACTTTGCTTTACATTTGCATTATTAATTTTTTTATTTCAGTTTATATATATGTTTATATATGATGGGGTGGCATTACTGCCCCATTTTTGTTACTAATGCCCCTATCGAGATTGAGCAGGTCTGCAAGTTATGCCAGAGATGCTGAGGTTCTCATGTGCTCTACGGTGAGCACATGTCCCCGAGTTGGAGCCAGATGTTATCCCTGATTTTTAGGGATAACGAGGAGATCATATCTCGAGGCCCACAGGTCCTAGACATGGAGTACCGAGAGAAGGATTGACCTGAGCATGGCCCTGGATCGACCCATCCTTTTCTTCTTCCATCAACTTTATCTTGTTAGAAACAACAACATCCATCACCATCGACTTGGTCCTGTATCAAAAGAGTGTTAAGAACCAAACATCAATATAGCATAGAAAAACCTCAGGAAAAGTACTCAACGACTTGAAAAAGAGATAATTTCAGATAATAAGACTCTTCGAGGGGGAAACCTCCTTTTACCCCACTTAAATGTTCAAGTACAAGATGATTCAAAATGAAAATGTCTCCTTGGTATATATAGGAGACTAGGAGGTATAATTACAAA
>SNQJ01S0000065.1:0-24787 GCA_010110895.2 Picea sitchensis | reverse complement strand
TTTCTAGGGTTTAGTGATAGAGCCTTGCTGTAGCAACACTCTCCCTCACTGCACTCTCTTGTCTTGATTTATCTTTCATGCTAGCTGTTTTTGCCAAGTTAACCTAAGGAAGGGGGAGAGAGCACGAGGCCTTGCTTTAACACCGGAGTGAGCCTCTCTCCCCTAGGGTTTTAATTCTGAAGCCTTGCCATAACAACACTTCAGAACTCTTCCCTCCAGTCCTTAGCCGTCCTCCTTCAACCCTTGCGTCCTCTGTTAAATTGACTCCATTAGCCCAAAGGAACTGATCTTAGACCTCCAACGTTAAAGTGAAAGTGATCAAACAAACTCTCAAACTATTTTCTAAATTGAAACCCTAACTAACTACTAATCCTAATTTGTTGACATCACACCTAGAATATTTCATGTTTATGCAACAACGTCTTGTTTTAAGAGTAATTGAATGATGATTTATGCATTAATTGATTATGTGTTGATTTGTTACATTGAATGCCAAGTCATTTCAGTATTTGTTGAGGAAGTGATATTATTTGCATTGCTATATTGATAAACATTGACTTCGTCAATATTTATTGCCATAATTACTTATATCAGATAGTCTTATGAAGTACTAACCCATTGAATCATAGCTTGCATACATTGGTTTGCTATTGCTTTGTTCCGGGCAAGTGTTCTTCTTTGGGGCTTCACTTCATTATTGGTTGTTTAGCCGAGACTATCTGTTTTGGTGGTGACCTGTGAAGGGGGAACTTTACATTTGTCCTTTTAACTTTTGCCTCTTCAAAACTCTAGGTTATCGGGGACGTCTCCCATGGGCCTAACCTCCCTAAAGAGAAAGAACCTCCCCATCGTGGTGAGATTGGGTGGGATAGGTTCTTGTTACGCCAGTTTGACCTCCATCTTATAGCCATTTTGACCTAGCTACAAATTGTGCGATAACAAGACTCAAAACTCAAATTTTCTCTATGGGTTGACAGAGTGACGGTAAAAAGGTCCCTGGGACTTTTCCCTTTCCAGCTGGTGTATGGAGTTGAAGCCATTTTTACTTCTCAGCTTGCCTTACCTGTGGAAAAATTCTTCCAAGATTACCAAGGGGAGCCTGATCATATGATCAGAAGGATTCAGTGGTTGGTTGAAGTGCAGTAGACCCGGGAGAAGCTTGTAGACAAAGCATATGACCATCAACTGAAGATCAAGCAGGATTTCGACAAAAAGGTGAACAAAGAGGATTTTCAATTGGGCAATTTGGTGCTCAAGTGGGATGCACCGAGGCAAGATAAAGGCAAGAACGGTAAATTTGAAGCTTTATGGATCGTTCCTTTGAAAAGCTCTGAGGTATTCTCTAATAACACTTTCAAGTTGCAGAATATGGAGAATGAAGAGGTTTTTGGTGGCCCTATCAATGGGAATTTCCTGAAAAATTACTTTGCTTGAGCCTTGAGTGGCTCTTCATGTCATTGTAAATATCATTTTCTTTTTATTTTTGTTTCAATAACTGACCCCATAGCCCAAGGATAAGGCACTAAATCTACTCATTCTTGGAAGCCCGCAGGGGCATGCCATCCCCTGTGGAGCCAATGTTATCACACTAAATTGCCTTCGGTATTTTAGTTTGTTTTAATCCTTTTAAGCCTTAGATTTTAATTTTTTAATTTTCATCCCTTTAAATTTATGTTTGTTAGGTCCCCTTAGATAAATAAACTTTTGAGTCATAGCTCATGTTTGATCCTCAAATTGATTTTTTGGACTTAAACCCTTGTTAGTTCATGACTTAAAATTTTGGACCCCTTTATGATGTGTCATTATGATCGATCCCTCCCCTCCCATGACTAGACCAATGAGACACACCATTCTCCTCACTCATGACCTTGTGAGCATGCCTTGCTATCCTTTCTTACTTGTCCAATCATTTTTCAAACTAGAGCACTGCTCACTCATCAGGCGGTTCCGTAGTGCCTTAGCCATTCATCTTGATTTCCACCACGAGTTATGATTACCACGACTGATGTCATGTTCCTTGTTGTCAGTGCCAGAAGTTAGTTAAAGGATGCCTTAGAGATCTTGCATTTACGAGCCCTGGTAATGGTTTCTAATTTTGAAAAACTCAACAGTGTTGCATTGCAAAAATTCAGAAGTTTTGAACAGACGACAACAGTTTGGCAAGATCTGATGCTGTGGTAGATCCGAAGGTCGGAAATTTCATGACTTCACCCTGATATTTCACCGAAGATTCAAACAGGTGTTTACTCCACAAGTATTCCGCGTTACCTCCTCTGCACATTAATTTTTACAGAGAGTTAGCACTCAGAGTTTGGATTATCGGGCTTGCAAATTGTGAGAGACTTTTCCTCGTACCCTATTCTCTATTCCTCTCATTTCAAACCTATGAAATTCACACCTATACGCCAAAGTCTGTAACACCCATCCACCATAGCCATTGAGCTTACAGTTTATCCTCTGCATACACATCACACTACATAAAGGCATTGCTTAACCATACTGTGTCTCCCCTGCTTCCTTTGTTATTCGAGTTGAGTGTGTTTTCCCAGTTTCAAAAGGAAAATTACAGGAGTACCCTCTCATTATTTAAACCTTCAGTGCCTATACAAATCTAAGGGTGTCATTCCCATAGTCAAAACTTGGCTTACTTGCACCAGTCTATTTTAAAAGGCCAGCCTTTTACATCTGAAGCCCGATTTTAAGTCTTCCTAGTTATTACTATCCCATAAGCCTTTAAAATATCTCATTCTAAGCCATGAAGACTCCTTAATCGAGGAAGACACACAAATGTGGCAAGGTGGTTAGGACAAAACCTATGGACATGCATCTTTTTGATACAGAGCCCTTGGCAAGGGAGGTCTTTCAAAGAGTGGGATGCCTCTCTTTCTGCCAGAATATGCAGAGAGGCCATCCAGAGGTAATAATACAGTTTGAATCACACTTTGATGGCAGGAGAACCAAGGTTGTGGATTTGGAATTTGAGGTGACTGAAGCCTCTATCTCAACGCAACAAGAATCCCCATTACAGGTGAAAAGTGGTTCAAATCCATGGCTTTGAGTTCAACCTATGCTAAAGATCTCTTTAAACCTGAACATCAAGCCAGTGATTTGTCTAAAGGTGTGTCAAGGGGTCAATTGATTGAACAGTTTGACATAATTTTGAAGATCATCCAGAGATATTTTACATGTGAAGGGAGATTTAACACATTGTACCAGTACCACATAAGGCTTTTTCTACATTTTACTAGTAAAGTTGAGATGAATATTCCCTATTACTTGTTAAGGAGCATAGGTAATATGTCAGATAGGATTCAATCCAAATCTAAGGATGTGGATTCTAGCCTTTTCCACTCTGGATTGATCAGAATGTTAGTCTTTAAGGAATTGGGTAAGAAAGAGATTTCATGGGAGAATTTTGTTGTTACTTCTCATTTCAAGTTGGATCTAACATCAACTCCTCAATCACAAAATGCAAGTCCTTTATCACCCACCAATTCTATTAAAGAAGGGACCAGTAGGAAGAGAAAGGGAAAAACCCCTGTTCAGGTTTCAGAGGTCAGCAAGTAGGTCACAAGAGTTGAGGAGAAAGCTAGTCCTTCTCGACAAAGATATTTTCACCACCTCCTCCACTAGGGTTAGAAGAGGTTCCTTCTTCTACCAAAGCTACATCCAAGAAAGGGAAGAAGCTACTCTTCCCCTCTTCTCCTCCAGCAGTCAAAATCAAGGGTAAAAGACCTTTTACAAGGTCATCAATTCCTAGGGAAGTTGTTGAGGAACAATCCATCCCATAAAACCCTGTGCAAAAGAAGAAGAGTAAAGGCATTGTAAAGCCCGTGGAAAGAAAAGAAGAAAACCCTATGCAGAGAAAGAAGTGTAAAAGAAAATCCACCAAGAAACCTGATGAAGTAGACAAGGTAATTACCATGCAGGTGGAAGAGGGGACTGAGAAAAAACCTATTGAGATTGTGCATGTCACTGCTCCTCCTGACAGTCAGACCTTCAAAAGACTTATCAGGCAACTTAGGGATGCAATAAAAGAGGTGGCTCAGTTGAAAATAGAGGCCATGTCTGACAGGGTAAAAAAGAAGGAGCTCATGGATGGCTACAACCATACCCTTGACTTGGCAAGGTTTGCAACACAAAAGGCCCAACCCCTTCACAGGCAAATCCATAACCTTTATAGGCAGAATAGAGGTTTTCAATCTCAGAACAGGAAACTCAAGGCATAGTGCTGGGGTGGTATTTATATCACCAACTCAAGAAACTATATCTTTGTCATATAAACTAGAATTTGAGACTACTAATAATGTGGCAGAGTATGAAGCTCTTGTCTTGGGGTTGAGGGTAGCTAAAGACATGGGGATAGAAGAGCTATCAGTATTTGGGGATGCTGAATTGATAGTCCATCAGATTAAAAATCTTTATCAAACAAAGCACCCTAGGCTTAGATCTTACATAAATGAAGTGTGGGATTTGGTGGACAGTTTTTTCTCTGCTTTTAACATATCATTCATTCCTAGAGAAGAGAATACCATGGCTGATTCTTTGGCTGTATCAACAAGCAATTTCATAATTCCCATACGACCCAAGATCAAGTATGATGTAGAAGTCAAGTACAAGCCTTCTATACTAGACAATGTAAAATATTGGAAGGTGTTCGAAGATGATTTAGAACTTAAAAATTTTCTTGAGACTGTTGATGAGTTTTCTACATTACACATTGATCAGGATCATGATTCAGAAATTACTCCTCATGTTGATGTTTTCCTCAGTAAAATTGCTAATCATCATATTGTGCAGCTACCTAGCAATCATATTTCAAAAGGACTAGTTCCTTTGGAAATATTATTTGACAGGAATGATGTGGCAGTGAAAGGGAAGGTATCTATTGATGATGCTGATATAAATGAGTGCAATTTGGGCACTGAAAATAATACGAAATACGTCAAATTGTCAAGCAGCCTATCATAAGAGTAGAGGGCATAATATACTAAGTTTTTGAAGGAATTTGCTGATGTATTCGCTTGGACTTATGAAGATCTCAGAACTTATGACACAAGCATTATAGAGCACATAATTCCATTAAAATAAGACACCAAACCCTTCAGACAAAAGTTAAGGCAAATCAATCCTATGTTGCTGCCTGTCATGGAGAAAGAGGTAAAAAAAATTTTAGATGCAAAAATTATCTTTCATTTGAGGTATTCCGAATGGGTGGCCAATTTGGTCCCAGTAAGAAAAAAGAATGGAGAAATCAGACTTTGCGTTGATTTCTGAAATCTGAACAAAAGCTCAAAAAAGGATAATTACCCTTTACCCAAGTTGGAGCACATATTGCAGAAGGTGACAGGAGCAGCCAGGATGTCTATGGTTGGTGGATTTTTCGGATACAATCAGTTCTCTGTTTTGCCAGAAGATAGGGAGAAGACGACCTCTACCACTCCTTGGGGTACATTTATGTACGCCAAGATGCCCTTTGGTTTGATGAATGCAGGGGCAACTTTTCAACGAGCTATGGACATAGCAATTATTGGGGAGAAGGATAAGTTTTTTGTTATCTATTTATATGACATAACAATGTACTCTTAGTCTGATAAAGAACACTGTGATCACTTAAGAAAAGTTTTCTTGAAATGCAGAAAATTTGGCCTCTCCTTGAATCTGAAAAAAACATTGTTTGTCATGAAGGAAGGAAAATTATTGGGTGCATATCATGTCAGCTGAAGGGGTAAGGATTGATTTCAGTAGGGTTGAAGCTATACAAACATTGTCACTTCTTAGATCCAAAAAAGAGGTTCAATCTTTTTTGGGAAAAAATAATATTTTGAGAAGATTTGTGTCAAATTTTGTTGAGTTGGTTAAGTATATCACAACCATGTTGAGGAAGGATAGTGAAATCAAATGGACTGCTGAGTCCTGTGATTCTTTTGATCAAATAAAGAAATCCTTGACTGAAGGTCCGGTTCTTGTCAACCCAGACTACTCCAAGTACTTTCTTATTTTTTCTTTTGCCTCTTTTGATATGGTAGCAACAGTCCTATTGCAGAAGAACATTGAAGGCTTACAACAACCCATTTCCTTTTTTAGCAGGGCATTGAGAGATGCTGAATTAAAATGTGACATCATGGATAAACAATCCTATGGATTGGTTAAATCTCTTAATTCCTTAAGAGTTTATGTCCTGCATTCAAGAGTTATTGCCTATGTCCCATTAGCTGCTGTAAAAGAAATTCTTATTTAACCTGATATAAATGGAAAAAGGAGCAAGTGGATTGCTAAATTACTTGAATTTGATTTGGATATTAAGCCTACCAAATTGGTTAAAGGCCAGGGTTTAGCCAAGCTCTTGGCTGAATCAAATTGCTCAGCATTAGGGGTGAATTTCATCCACTCATGTTCAGAAAATCAGTAGGCTAAAATAACTGATAGAAGTTCTCAAATCACCTTTGCACTGGAAAATTGCAGCTGGTACAAGGACATTATATTTTTTCTGCAAAATTTACAGCCTCCAAGTGGTATGGAAAAGAACAAGGTGAGAGCCTTAAAACTCAAATCAATAAAATATTTCCTTGTTGATCAAGTTTTGTATTGGAAGGATCCACTAGGAGTGCTTTTGAGATGCCTAGACCCCCAAGAGGCCCAAAAGATTATGTCTGATTTCTACGACAGTTTATGTGGGGGGCATCATTATTGGAGAACCACGACATACAAGATCCTCAGGGCTGGGTACTTCTGGCCTTAAATCCGCCTTCTTGTACAGAGATTTGCAAGAAAAAATCTACATGGAACAACCTCCTGGCTATGTCCAGAATGACTCTAGCCTTGTTTGTCACCTTAAGAAATATCTTTATGGTCTTAAGCAAGCTCCCCGAGCTTGGTATGCCAAAATGGACAACTTTCTTATTGACACTAGATTCTCTAGATTCCATTATGATCATAATGTTTATACCAAGAAAGTAGGAAGCCATCTCATCATCCTTGTCTTTTATGTTGATGACCTTATCCTTACTGATAATGACTCAAAACTTTTAAACCATGTGAAAACCAACCTTAAGAAGAAATTTGAAATGACAGACTTAGGATTTTTGCACTATTTCCTTGGCCTCCAAGTTTTGCAAACCATTGAAGGAATTTTTCTTTCTTAGTCTAAGTATGCTTGTGACCTTCTTCGTCGCTTTCACATGGACGATTGTAAACCAACCCCTTCCCCCTTTCAGTATGGAGTCAAGCTTACTGCCACCTGTACTTTTCCCGAAGTTGATGCCACCCTGTATCGTCAACTAGTTGGTAGCCTCTTATACTTGACTCATACCCGTCCTGATCTTTCCTTTGTTGTTGGTCTTGCTGCCCAGTATATGCAAACACCCCATGAAAGCCATTGGAAAGAAACTAAAATGATACTTCACTATGTCCATGGTACAATTCAGTTCGGGATACATTACAATTCAACATGGACTCCTTTATTGGTTGGTTTCATTGATTCAGATTGGGCGCTGACCTTGATGATCGTAAGTCTACTGCAGGTTATGTTTTCAGCCTTGGTTTAGGACCTATCACTTGGGTCTGTAAGAAACAACATGCCATTGCACTTTCTTCAGTAGAAGCAGAGTACTGAGCAACGATAAATGCAAGTCAGGAAGCCTTGTGGCTTCGACAAATCATTTCAGAGTTTGGATTCCAGCAACAACATCCGACCAGCCTTTGGTGTGACAATCAGAGTGCCATCAAGATCGCCAAAGACCCAGTTCAACATCAATGCAAAAAACACATCAAGCTACAGATGCACTTCATTAGAAAGCTCATTCATGATCAAGTTATTGAAGTGCTCTTTTTCCCTACAAAAGATCAAGTTGAAAACATTTTCACAAAGTCTCTTATAGAAGCGAAGTTTTCCAAACTTCGATCTATGTTAGGAGTTAAAGAAGTTGTCATCAAGGGGGGATAGACTCTAAATACCTCCTTCCTTATCCTATTGTGTCAATATTGTAAATCCTTCAATCCTATCCCAAGTTGTTCTTAAGGGGGGATGTTCGTATATTTAGACACTTAGGATTTAGTTAAGATCTACTTGGTCTAATGTGTCGTTAGGTAAAAGTGTGTTTCTTTAGTATGCATTAGTATGCATTTGTAGTTAAAAAATTCGACGGTCACGATATGTTCCCGACATAGAGTGATCTGATGGTTCATATTCTCCTCGATCTTAAAGACCATTGATTCGTGGCTTAACACTTGCTTGGTCCATGATATCTATTTAAAGAGCATGGAGGGTCATTTGCTGATGATTGATTGTGAGCAACTCTCTTGTAAAATCTCGCTGTAATCTTTTTCTTTTGAATTAATAAACTTCACCAAGTGGCCTCGTTGGCTTGGGTCGTGGATGTTTCCCCATAGGGGTTTTACCATGTCAAAACATTAGTGTGTTGATATTTGATCCGGTTGTGTGAGTGGTTACTGAAGGTGTTCATCCTCTGTTGGAATACCTGTATTTTCGAACAATGTGGTCCATCTCATGTACTGATCATCATAGTTACCAACATGGTAATATTGTTCCTTGACCACATCCACAAAAAAATCCCAAGTGGGCTCGACCCCATATATTCTAGACTCCTCTATGGAATTTTGCTCACAATAAGTTTTCCACCAATGTTTGACATGGGGGAGATCCTTAAGGAGTGTGAAGGTCATCTTTTCCCTGTCCGAAAAATTGTGAACAAAGAAATAACCTTCTAGCAGATTTAACCATTTTTCTAGGGCATTCGCATCTATCTGACCTTCAAATATGAGAATATCAAAATTAATTTGTACCTTGAAAGGAGAGGTACCTCCAAAGTTTCCGCTTGATGAAGATGTGTTTGTTGTTATCAATAGGCGTTGAAGGATGTGGGAAAATTTCTCCATCATTTCGTGCCTCTGTCACGTGAGAGCTTGCTCCTGCAATAGATTAATAGAATCTTATACTCCGTCACTTTTATTTCCTTCCTCCATGGAGGGTTTTTTGGGCATGCGAGAGCGATTTTCCTCAAGAGAGACAAGATCGAGACCCAAATCTCTATATTCAGACCTCATTAGGGACATGCACTGAAAAAACAACCAAGAGCAACCTGCTATGATACCAATGATCCAGATTATTTTGAGCACGAAATGAGAGTAGAGATATAATAAAGAAATATACCGAGATATTGCAAGAGATCCAATAATATAACAAATATATATGAGATGTATATAACAAGAGGCATATATATACAACAATACACAATTTCTATTAATGAGTGAAATGTATAGAACTGTAAAATTACAGAGTTAAAGAATCGCTATAATGGTGACAACTTATCTCTGAGAAGAGATGTGATGGATATGCTCATTCGTAAGAAGATGATCATTAAAATGAGGCTCCAAAGGTCTTTTTAACATAAATAAAATCCAAATCCCTAACCTCGGAAGATGAAAAACCAACAGGTTTGTGGACCCCGTTTTGGGTAGTTTGGTGTATCAAATTCCCGGGGGCGTAACTTTGGCATACGATATCTGTTTGGGGCGCACGATAGCTCGTTGGAAAGGTATTGAAGAGGAGCTTCATTTTAAAGGGTCAATCACACCTTAGGAAATAATTGAGGTGTCTGATCATGAAAAAACATTGTTTAGGCCCTCACAATGGCCCGAGAAGTTTAGGACCCGAAAAACTGCTAAAAATAGTTAATTTCCAAAGAAATGTTTTGATCTAGTTAGAATAAGTGGGTGGCCACCGATATCCACCCGGATCATCTAAAACCATGTCAATTTCCACATGCAACTCTGTGTGACTAATTTTCAAATCTGAAAATTACTTCCTAGTGAGCTAATAATAAACCCTAGTTGTTATCACTGAACAATTTTACATTGAAAAATTACTCACTGAAAAATATATGCAGCGGAAACAACAAGATACTAGATGAATCATCAACACACATGAGAGACACATTTTCTGTTTTGTAAATTTATCAAATTCACCTAGCCCTTCTAGACAAAACAAATCCACCAAAATTTGAGGACAACCTTGTCCTCCAATAACCAAAAAAATTAGAAAACCAAACCTCAGCAAATCTCTGGAAATTTCCTTTGCCCACAAATATGTTGCAGACCACTTGTACATCCTGCTAACGTCACCTGTATTGTTGCTGATGCCATCCTGTAAGGACCTGCTCTTGCCCATAAAACTTTGTATGTATGTACGAGATTGACCCTTTTGCTACCCGCGTACATACACGACTGTGCCCACTGCAACCCGTGTATACACGATTCACCTTACTGGAACTCACGTACATATGCAATTCACCTTACTGAAACTCACGTACATACGCGAATGTGCCCACTGCAATCCACGTACGTATGTGACTGTTCCCACTACAACCAGCGTACATATATGAAAAAATGTATGAACACTTTCCGATGATTCACTCCACTTGTACAGTTTCTTCCAAGATCAGATTTGCCAAAGTTACAAACATTCCCTTGTTGAAATCACCAAGCTCATTGGCACAATCGCAGACTCACTTATGTTACAAAAATCAACAACCTCTCTTCATTTTTTTTTCCTTCTTAGCCGGTTGTTCGTTGCTCATTTTATATCATTAGATGGATAGTTGGAACTGTTGAGATCGTTTTACATTAACAAGCTGAAGCGAACTAATCAGAACCGACTCCATTCTTCCATTTAATAAATTTAAATAAAATAAGATTTGTTTGAAAATCTCCACGTGTTGATTTTTGTTCGCGTTTTATCAGCATGTGAGTTGTTTCTTTTTGGATGGTTGGTTCATCTCTTTTGTAGTGAGTTTTGCAAACTCTGTTGATTGCCTCATCAAAGGGAGTTCGATCAGAGAAGTTTAAAACAATTGCACTTGCACCTACAGGTATCAACTTATATTATGTCATCAAATGACTCTAACCTGCTGCCATTCTTCTCAACATTCATCCAAACATAAAACAATTTTGACAATGAATATAAGGAGGTTCAGTGAGGTCCTCTCTAGCGCTAAAGATGCTAAGAATGCATCAAATGCTTCAGATATATCAATATCCTTCCAGTGGTCATCCTTATGAGACTCGAAAATTTTTCTACCAGATCCCTGAGGATCATGTTAAAAATTGCCAATAGCGATTATGTGTCTGCGATCAATCTATAAACATATAATTCTTCTGCCTTCGGTCCTATAGGAGCTTTTAACTGTGCACTTGATTTTTCAATTGTTTATCCAATTTGTTGTGTCATGGAAATATCTTGGGTTAATGAATTATTTTGCAGTTTCCAACTTTGAATAATATGTGACTTGAACTCTGGTTGTAAATGGAAGAGACGGTATAACTTTTTCCATCCCTCCAACAACCACAATAAGACGAACCGAGGGAAGAACAAATAAGAATCCCAACAAAATATTCAAGTTCTCACAAAACGCAACTCGTATATCAGCAAGGTTTATGATGTATTTCACAACTTCTGGACCAAGTGTGTTATACATATAAAAGTATGAATAGCATGCGTGTTAAGTGACAATCCACTATTATAATTTGAGCTAATTTTCTTCTGAAAAAAAAAGAGTGACAATCCACTCTAGTTTGTTGATTAAGTGGATTCCAATGCAAGCTCCCTTATTTCACATGTGCAGGTAGATACTTCATTTCATTAATAATCTTCCTTCAATGTGACGCTTCTTCTCACGATCAAAATAGACAATCAATCCAATCCATGTTATGTAATCGGTCCTTCTCAGACTGGCTTGCCTTTGGAAGTGGTCCTACGAGATTCGTTTCTTTGATCTCCATCCTTTGTGGAAGTTGGGCGATGAGATAGAAGAATGAGTCATGTTTAGCAATAAGTCAAGCGTCACTATAATTTCGCCAAGTATCATGTTAACCTTGCCAAATTTATATCGCTTTCATCTCAAGTCAAGAGTCACTATAATTTCGCCAAGTATCATGTTAATCTTGCCAAAATTTGTATCGTTTTCATTTCAATGAACCTGTAACTGTGCAACTTCAAAACTGACTAGCCATAGTCTTTAGCAAATAATCATGATATCTTATAAAATATTCTTGAATGATGAAATATCTGAAGACATCTTTAAAATGTGTAGCAGTAGCTCAGCAAGAGTGCTTTGCGAGCAGTTTGTAATTGAGGGGATCCTGGAAATGCTTTGCCAGCTAAGTATTGTTGACCAAAATGGCTGTCAACATATGTCAACCAATAGATGCATGTCACTTATAGTTGTGTGCAAGCTTAAGTAACTCTCGTTTCGTAGAACAATGCACTTAAATGTATGGAAATTTATGAATCAAAATGACTTCCTTGTAATCATTATACAACACGGGGAAGAAATAATGGAAATTTAAGTGATATATGGTTTGGGGACTTCATGGAATAATGTCTGAAAAGTGAAAAGATGAGGGGGTTTGGTCCTATGTATAATAGAAAGAAACAAAATTCTTTAACTCATCGACAAAAAGGATTAGTAAGCTGGATGAACTCTCATGGATGTGTGTTAAGGTAAAACCTAACATAACACTAAGCATTCACAACGTGTATGCAATATCTATGAACTGTCATGGATGTGTGTTTAGGTAAAACCCAACATAAAACTAAACATTCACAACGTGTATGCAAGATCTATCTCAAGATGACGAGAATGGAGAAAGGGAAAGAACAAAAATCTTAGGAAGGATTGAATGATTGTTTTAAGCAAGGATATCCACTTAGTAAGCATGTGATAGACAAAGCAAGGAACTCCAATACATAAATAAGGTAACTTGGTTCGCCTATAATCCTGTTGTCCACCAAAAGAATTGGTCAATTAGTCAATCATAATATACGGATACCTTTTTAATCATTGATCATTGTTCAATCAAGTTCGACCATCAAACCAAAAAGGAAAATAAAAGAAAGTGTATAATTAAAAGCAAAAGAAAAAACGAGAAAATAAACTAAATTGAAGTAAAGCAAATGAAAAAACCTAATCTACCTTTTTTTTGTCTTATTTATTTACATTTTATATATTCTCTTTTATTTATGTACATGGAAAAGAGATGCATCAACCTAGGACTCGAGTGGGATGACACTTGGCATAGAGAAATGCCTCATTTGTTTTACATGCAAGATTCATGACTGGGAAGGAAAGGAAAGCTTACCGACATGTCGGCCAACAAGCGCATATGGCGAGGAAGAATGACCTATCAAGACCCAAAATAAATGGTTACCATCCTTCAAGACGTGCCAACCAACAAGATGAGATTTTCATCTTTCACCAAAAACATCAATAGGATTAAAGATTTTAGGTTTAAGGTTCAAAGTTTGAATATCAAAGATAGGGTCAATAGAATCATCAAACATTGTAATTCCATCTGTTGCAATATTCCTATCAGAAATAGGGTCATCATAATGCAAGGAAGAATATAAAGGATTCAAAAACATAAGAATGCCCTTGAACTCATCATCATTATCAAAAGAAAGAGTACATATAAGTAGAGTATGCATACTAGTGTCACACTCCTTGGCTTCTCTTGATGATTGAAACAATGGATTTAAAAAAGAATTATCCAATTCAATATGTTGATCAACCTCATGAGGATCTTTAAAAGGAGAATAATCTTGTATATCAATAAAATCAAGAGTCCTCGTCAATTATATTTGACCATTAATTAGTTACATCATCATAACAGACTTTATCGTAAAGGGGTTTATAGAGGTCAACATCAACTTTCTTTGCATAGTCAATGTCTTCATTGTATGCATATGAATGAAATATTGGGAATAAACCATGATCTTGATGTGAAATTTGTCTATCACTTTCAATAAAGGTGGTATTTTGAATGTGATAAATGGATTGATTGGTCAAATCATCTTCTAAACAATAAGTTGGGGTTTGAGGGTTATGTTCATTATCAAGGCATAGGTGCTCGGCTTCAATTTGTTCATTGACATATTCATTTGGCCAAGCAATGTTTTAGGCTGATAGGTGTTAGCAAAAGCATATTATACCATGTTCTGAAAATAAAAATCACATGAAGATACATCATACCATGAATCCTCTTTCTCACTTTCTTTGAAATGATCATCAAAAAGAGAGATATTGTTAGAAAAATAGGTATACTCGTTTAACCATAGACAATATAGCAATATTGTCACCCAACCAGAGGCCAAAGCCACCCTTGAGCACCTTAACCTTCACAGAGAGAATAATTCTGGAAGCAAACCCTATATCCAAAAGCCAATCAAGGTATCATACCAAGCAAAAAGTCCAAACCATAACGAAGAGAAAGTCCAAGCCTAAAACCAAAAATACTAGTTGTAGTAGCTGCAGCTGCAACGACTCTCCAAACTTGCGCACTTACTAAATTTCTGCAGTTGCGAGTTGTGTGTGTCCAAATGAGCTCTGGAATCCTGTATTTATACTACTCTTCCTTAGCTGTCTGGGTCGACTTCTCTTTCTGGAGGCTAAAAACTCAATATTAATTATTTTCTTTAGTCGACTTATCTTCTAGGGTTATGTCCAATGATTTAGGGTTTCTTCTTGCTTCCCGGAATATTCTATTCTTGTCAGGGTTACACTTGGAGTTTTAATACCTCCCGCAACTACCATAATATCAACACTCCCTCCTATCTAGGGAGGTATTTAAAGGTAATGGTCTTGAGCACAAACATACCATTCAACTGATAGCATCATCATAGCCACATAGACTATCTCATGATCAAATCACGAGCACCATCATCATTATTAGTATCATCTGATAGAATCAACTGTATCATCTCTCAAAGCCATACTCCGTTTGAGTAATCAAGCATGATGTTGGATAAGTCACTCAGTACACATAGTGATGCAAAAACCATTCTTCTAATCTGGACACATGTCCTAGAAGAATAACTATTCCAACATATGTTGGAAGCCACACCATGGGCTACAAGGAATATTCTTCTAATCCAAACATACATCCTAGAAGAATAAATGTCCTGGACCATTTTCCACCTAGAGAATGTATGTCCACCAACACAATAACTATCCATCTAGATGATAATTGTTTCCAACACTATTGATAGTCGTCATGGCAATCAAAACAATTCCATTCAATAGAACACAACTGTGTCTGTCCATAGTAGTACACAACTACTATCCAGTGGTACACAAACACACCAAGTAACACACAGATACTTAATTAGTCACGCATAGTCTCAACCAGTGGAACACATATACCACAGTAACATACATTTATTGTCTAGAGACATACAGTCTGTACAACAATCATATTGTCTGATATCAACCTGCATAAAACAATATTATGATATAAGCTGAGTCATCTGGGCCATTCTTCCACTCATATTTGTGAGATCTGGAAGAGCATCTTCCCTTAGAAAGTAAAACATCAACCATGGGTTATCTGGACTATTCTTCTCAAGAACAGAAGTATAATTGTCCTTTATTTCTGAGCCTGGACCATTCACCTAACTGGGCCATTCCTCCGGCACTAAGCATAGTGAAACCTGGATAAAATGAGTTTGCCCTAGGGAATTACTGTCTGGACCATTTCCTAATGGAAATGATTGTCCTGCACCAACCTCCAAAATAGACCATTCTTCGAAACTGCTCACAGCTATGAACTTCAAAAGAATGATTGTCTGGGGAGGAAGACCATTCTAGTTGACCACTACTCAGAGTGACTGCCAAGAAGAATGACTTCTCGGCGAGGAAGACCATTCTACTTGACCATTACTCAGAGTGACTTCCAAGAAGAATGACTTCCCTAGACCATTCCCCCACACTAGCCACAAGGGGAATCGTTGTCTATGGTACATCAACAATCTATCAGACCATTTTCATTACAAAAATGACTATCCGATCTGGACCATTTTCCGAACTGGAAAATGCCTTTCCATCATAAATCTCAAACCACTTTCTGAACTGGAAAGGAACTATTCATCCTGGACCATTTTTCAAACTGAAAAATGACTGTCCATGAATCAATAACATACCAGTGCTCCCTCCCAACCTGGGAGTAATCTCTTTCCTTTTTCAAAAATGAATTTGTCTCCATGAGCCCCAACTTGTTTCTTCAGTACGCAAAATTTTCATCTTGGAAAAAGGACTTACCAAAATATCTATTGTCTGCTCATCTGTGGAGATATATTGGAGAACCACTTCTCTTTTTTGGACTTCATCACGGAGAATATAATGCTTGATCTCAATGTACTTTGGTATGCCATGGAACACTGGTTTTCTCTGAAGGCTTTATATAGCTTTGATTATTACAATATATCATGGTTGATTTCAACACTTTTGTTTTCTGCTAGCTCATAACGTCGTGGAAAGACTCAAACTAAAACATATCCAAGTAGCACTTCTTCTGTTATCATGAGAGTTTGTCATGGATTAGCAATCCATCATCTCATACTTATGAGTAACTATTCTGATACACTATCTCTGTCATAGAAAGTTTTCACCATGCTTCTGCTGTATATGAGATACTCTGCATCAATTTGTTTGAATCCATACAAGGTCTTATTATATCTACATACATGGGTCTCTTTTTGGTATAAGCTTCTTTCTCACTTGCTTTATTTGGGAAGAACGGTCTTTTACATGTAAATTCCAATCCATGGATACTACAAGAGGTATATCTAGAACAAGTTGTTGTCATAGTCTTCTCCCTCCTTCCGGAAGAACCTCTAAATCTTGTAATGCTTCCATTCATAAGTCTTTTTCATATTTTCTACACATTTTTCTTTTTCATAACTTACATTTCTTTTGCTCATTGTTTTCTTAGTGGGTTCAAACCAAGCTGGTAGTATTGTGATTCTCGGTATAATAATTGGTTGTTCTTTCTTTTCTTTCTTTCTTGGAATCTTCATGTTCTTTCTCATGTCTCTATTTAGCTCTTAGGTCCATGGGGTCTTCTATATTCCTTGAATATTCCAACTTCTTCCTTTCATCATAGAATCATGGATGTAGATGGAAAACCAAGGATTCTTTTCGAAGAAGACTTCTTCTAGATTCAAACTGAACACATGTTGCTTATCATGGTTTCTACTTTCAATGGGAACATGGATAGATACTTCATAATCCTCAATAGATCATATTTAGGATTAGTTCCCTCCTAATATTTGCTTCATGTATGAATGCATGCTCTTCTTTTGGAATTATGTAATCAACTCCCTCCATCTAAGATAGCCCATGCTTCCGTCTGCATCCTTATTTCCTTCTGCAAGGTGTCACAAGTATTTTTCTAATTTTCTCTTGATTGCCGACTTCTTTCTATTTTGACTCCTTCTGGTTCTCTTCAAGTTTGATTATGATTTCAACTTATCTGAGAGTTGTTACTTATATAATAGCTTCCACGAGAATTGTTACCGAAGATTGTCAACATACTTCATCTTTTCATGTGTATTGCATTGACTTATAGTCATCGTGATAACAATCCTTATCTTGTTGTTCTTCCATAGGTGTTGTTTTACTTGAACATCTTATCTTCTAAGAAATAGATATACATAATATGTACATAAACTATGTAAACATGGTTTGTACAAGAACTTTTGAATAATATTGTTACCTTGACTTAGAAGAAGAAATCTGCTTCATCCTGTTTGACTTTCTTTGAGGATTCCTTTTCTTCGACAATTGTTGCTTCATGTGTTTCCTTCCTTTTCTTTAACTCAGGACAATGATTCTTGTAGTGACCATATTTTCGACAGTTGAAGCATTGTATTTTTGACATATCTTTCTCTTCATTTGGTTTCTTCCTTGAGTCAAACTTCTTATCCCTGAATTTCCTGAACTTTGTTGTGTAGGCTTGATCATCATCTTTCCTTTGGAATTTCTCTTTTGCGCTAATCCTTGATTCTTCTTGTGCACAACAAGTCCAAAGTTCTTCAAATGTGGGATACTCCTTTCTTGTGTTCATGCTTGCGACAAATGCATCCCATGTTTTCGGAAGACCATTGAGTACTATATTACCGGTTTATTTTCTGAAATGACTTCTTCAATAACTTGTAGTTGATCTCTTAACTGAGAGATTCTTACCAAGTATGACATTATGCTGTCATCATCATTCATTTTCATGTCACAGAGATCATTCGTCAGACTTATTACTTGTCCAATGTTTCTAACTTGAGAAGAGGTTAGTTAGGGCATCGTACATCTTCTTAGATGAGTCAAGATGAGAGATGTAGGGTATCAAGTGGTCTTTTACAAAGTCCACTATGAAACTCATGGAATTGATGGCATTGTCTTTGAACTTCTCCATAACTGCAACGTTATGAGGTTCCTTCTCTTTTCCTTCTTCAAACTGCAGTTCCACGATCTTTCCTTTTGCGATATCCAACACTTTATTCTTGGCAAGGATGATATCAATCCTTGTCTTCCATGCTCTGAAGTTAGAAGCCCCTTCTAACTTGTTTTCTGACTTCATAGAGCAAGTCATGACTGCTTTGACTTGGTCAACCTTTGACTTTGACCAAGAACTCAAACTTGACGTCTTAGCTTGTTGAGAGTACCAGGAGGTGCGGTAGGTTAGGGCACACTAGGATATCCATAAATTAGGTCAATTTCTTCTCTTAAGGTGCCTTAACAAGAGGGTTAGGGTTTCATTACCGCAACAAAAACTTTGACTGCAACTGCAACTAAGAAAAATCCTCCCAATCTATCTTCCAGCGGTTAGAATTTCCGAAGATAGTGTGGGCCCATAACCTGTTAGAAAATAGGTGTGCTCGTTTAACCATAGAGAATATAGCAATATTGTCACCCAACCATAGGCCGAAGCCACCCCCAACACCTTAACCTTCACAGAGAGAATAATTTTGGAATCAAACCCTAGATCCAAAAGCCAATCAAGGTAGCATACCACTCTCTAGAGCTAGCATACCAAGCATAAATTCCAAACCATAACCTAGAGAAAGTCCAAGCCTAAAACCGAAAATACTAGTTGTATTAGTTGCAGCTACAACTACTCTCCAAACTTGCGCACTTACTAAATTTTTGAAGTTGTGAGTTGTGTGTGTCCAAATGAGCTCTAGCATCCTGTATTTATACTGCTCTTTCTAGAGGCTAAAAACTCAATATTAATTATTTTCTTTAGCAGGCTTGTCTTCTAGGGTTATGTCCAATGCTTTAGGGTTTCTTCTTGCTTCCCAAAATATTCTATTCTTGTCAGGGTTACACATGGAGGTTTAATACCTCCCACAAATACCATAATATCAACAGATATTAGGGGCAATTCCATGTAATTCAAGCTTGTTTTCCTCACAGTGTTCATCCTCTAAGACAGTTTCATCGGATAAAACAAGATCTTGCTCAAAATGAATTTTGAAAAGAATATCATCAAAAGGAAAGGCATCAAACAAGGTTTCATGATGAGGGATAACAAGAGCATATTCATAAGAGAAAGACTCATTACAAACCCCTAATTTTTTTGATAAAATATCGTGAGATGAAAAATTATTTTCTTGACTATTCAAGAAGAGGTAAGGGTTTTCTTGGTAAGACTGTTTGGATTCCTTTAATAATCTACAAGTCAATTGCGCATGAGTACCACTGCAAAAATCACATTGAGGAGGAGTAGGAGGAATCTCAGGAAAAAGGTTGAAAGTGTTGTGAAATGGGTGGAGAAGGAAAGTCAAAAGTAAACTTTGTAAAAAATGACCTTCCCACCAAATTAGGATTAGGTGATATAGACCTATACCAATTTCATGCTTGAACATGAAGAGTAAGAGGAAAACTTTCAGAAGAAGTGTAATCATCTTGGACCCCAACAAATTGACAAAATTGGATAAACTTGTTAATGTGATCGCAAGAAGACTCCCATGGGTAACCTTCAAAAAGAGGACAACCAACCATGGAGAGATTGGTAACCAAATCAAAATTTGGTTTATTCATGATGAGGTAAGGTGAGAAAATGCACTGCTACTTGAAATATAGATGTGCATTAAATAAAAAACTAGAGAAAAACCATTAAATGATTCGTCCCTAGTATGGTTGCCAAAATATGTTGATGTTGAAACAAGAATGTTTCAAAACGAACATCTCAACCTCCCGTAAGGATAGGAAGGAAGAGGAGGGAATGTGACCCTAAGTTTTAGGCCCCAAAAGAAAGAACATTAAACCCTATAGCTAAGGGTCTAAGCACAAATCTTTAGTTATGGTTTTATAATTATTAAATTTTTATGTGTTTTGTAAATATATAATTTGTATTGTATTTTGTATTTTTTTTAAATAAAAATTTAAACAAAAGTTCATGATGAGTTAAAGTGAAGATGGTCCCAAATGTTAAAGTGAAATGTAAAAAGAAAGATATACAAACTAGAAAGAAGTATTTAAAAGAATTACTCCAAATTAATTTACATGTTAAAATTATTTTTTATAATGTACATGTTAAAATGATTTTTTATATGAAGTGTTAGTGAAATGTTAATTAAAACAAAAGTTCATGAAAACTAATTTTACTAATGTCTAAAAAAAAATAGTTAAAAAAAAGATAAACAAGATGAAATTAATTAAGTTAATCATTAAAAGAACTACAAATTAAAGTTTTTATTTTAATTGTAAACAATGTAATTAATACACAAGAAAGTTAGTGAGAAAATAATACAAGTGCATACCTTTTTTTAAGAAGGAAAATTAAACAAGCCAAAAGTGAATTAGTAAATATTAACAAGAGAAACCCTAAAGAGAATTTAGCATCATGGCGTAAATTTTTTTGTTTCTTTCAATATCAATTAGTAAAGTTAAACTAATAAAAATAAAAGATTATGTATATTAAAACTATTATAGAAAAGAAATATGTTGAAAATGTTTATGTAGTTTTCAATATTAAATCAGGCTAAAAGAAATAGATAATTAATCAATAAATCAAATAAATTTCAAAGCCAATATAGTTTGATTTTTTATTGTTAAATGAAACTTCTATACAATTTTTTGGATTGTTTGATGTTTTCAAGCCCTCGCGTACACTTGGACCAGAGTTATTATCTTTAACTATTCAAGATGGAATGTTACATCATACATTAAATAGCCAAGAACAGAAAGAAAAAGAAGAAAGTTGAACCAGATATTGAATAGAGCAATGGTAGTGAAGCATAAGGTGGAAATATTCATACCGGAAAATTGATTAGCGCTGAGAAATTCATACTTAAAACACAACAAACTTCGTAAGAAAACCATTCACCTCATGGACACAAGAAAAACTCAGCCTCGCTTCATCCCTTCATCTTCTTTGCAAGACATCCCTGCTATCAACAACTTCATCAAATCCCTGCTAAAACTGAATGGAGGATGATGAATGAAAGAGTATTTAAACTCACTAAGCTCTCACCATACCTTTGTCAATTTTCACATGCAACTCTATGTGACTAATTTTTAGATTTGAAAATTGTTTCCTAGTGAGCTAACAATAAACCCTAGTTGTTATCACTGAACAATTTTAGACTGAAAATTATTGAATGAAAAATATATGCAGCGAAACCAACAAGATGATAGATGAATCATCAACACACATGCAACACAAATTTTATGTTCTATAAATTTCTCAAATTCAAAAATTCTGAGGGAAAAACCATCCCTGGTAGCCAACACAAATCCACCAAAATCTAAGGACAACCTTGTCCTCCAATAACCATAAAAATCATAAAACCAAACCTCAACAAATCCCTGAAAATTTTCTCTGCCCACAAATTTGTTGTAGACCACTTGTATGACCTATTGACGTCACTTGTATTGTTGTTGGCGTCAACCTGTACATACCTGCTCTTGCCTAGAAGACTTTGTACAGATGTATGCGATTGACCCTTCTGCACCCCGTGTACATACTCGATAGTGCCCACTACATCCCGGATATACACAATTCACCTTAATGCAAACCACTTACATATATGACTATGCCCACTTCAATATGCGTACGTATGTGACTCGACCCACTGCAACCTATGTACATATACGAAAAAATATATTGAAACTTTCATACGATTCACTCCACTCGTACAGTTTCTTTCTAGGCCAGATTTTTCAGAGTTATAGGCATTCCCTTATTGAAATCACCAAGCTCCTTGGACCAAGTGAAAACTCACTTATGCCAACTCCATCATGTCTCCACTCTCTCTACACCATATCAAATGTCATAATGACCTATCTCCTTTATATACAAGTCTTAAGGGTCAACATAGAAGCCCCTCCACAAGTCAACACCAAATTAGACTTTCTTGTGGGTGTGAAGCATCGACACAAACCCACAAATCCTACCACCAAACCCATGAAGCCCCAACTTCATTCCAATGGTTATTTTATTCAAACGAAGAGTGCAATGTGGTGCCCACAACAATTTCCACCTTCCCAACACCTAGGTCACATGAGAATACCTACCCGAAGCTATAAAAATCAACACTCCCTCTTGTTGATGATTACAGTTGCGTGAGAGATCCTCCATTACACAGACTGAGTGAGTCGACCTGAGAGAAAGCCCATGAGTTGGGTGTGTGGTTCCTCTCTGATACAGAGAAGGAATGTTGTGTGCCCCTGTGTGGGGTGAGGAAGCCCATGAGTTGGGTGTGCCCATGAGCTGGGTGTGTGGTTCCTCTTTAAGACATAGATGGAATGTTGTGTTCCCCTGAGAAGGGAATGAGCCCATGTGATGGGTTTATTGTTCTCCTTTGTGTAGAGAGTTGAGATGATGTGATACTCCATATGATTCTCCTGTGTAATGCAGTGAAAAAGAGATCCGTTGAGTTGGATGTGCCTGTGGCTAAGCACAGGTGAATGTGATGATGAAACAATGTATTATCCTCCTCTATGCAGAGAGTTGAGATGATGTGATACTCCAAATGATTCTCCTATGTAACGCAGTGAGAAAGAGATCTGTTGAGTTGGACGTGCCTATGGTTGAGCACATGTGAACTTAATCCTAGTGGCTGAGCACTAGTGAATGTGGTTCTCTTGTGAGATGTGGTGAGATAGAGATGTGGACATCCCTATGGCTGAGCACAGATGGATGTGCTCCTAGTGCTTGAGCACTAATGGGTGTATGAGATCCCTTGCTATATTTTCCAGGAGTCAGACTTACCTGTAACCCTATTTGTGATGTAAAGGGTACAGGTCGGCCCCACCAAAATGTAAAAGATAATTAAAGTAAAATATAATTAATGTAAAGGATAATTAATATGATAATTATTAATTATATTTTGAGTTATTGAGGTCAGCCTTATTGTGCCAATAGACACATCATTTGATGTGATAAGTCTTATATAAATAAAGGTGAATCCCCATTGAGGAAATACACTTAACATTGTGTCATCTCATGATTTCATAAGTTGTGGTCCGAAATTATGAGAATTACAACACCCTCTTGTTTGCTACATTTGGTGATGGTGTGGGAGGTATTTCTCTTGAAGAATATAACAAAGGATTGGCTAGGTTTTCTTCCCTTGTTTAGAAGAGTTTCCCAGGATACTTCTTGTGTTCTTTTGCATGGTTATTCTTCTTGTGATCTTGGTTTGTTGTAGTAGCTATGGTTCAAGTAAAAGCTAAACAAATTTTTTAATTAAATTCATGAACCATAACTCATTGAAAATTCAACATGGTTTCCAAGAAGGTCTTGAAGAATACCACTTTCTCAATATTGAAGGAAGACCATGGTCACCGAAAGACTGCTAAACCCTTGTTGATATTGCATAGAAGGAAAGGGCCAGACCATCTTTGAAATTTATGTGGTGAAGGTACCCCACCGCCAGTTCAAGGGAAGGGTCAGACCCTCTCTCAATTTTCTGTGGCAAAGTTTTGAAGATGGTTGCAAGCCTGCTAGCTTAGGCCGAGCTATGTGAGGAAGACCGGCTGTCCAAATAAAATGGCCTCATGATTGGGAACAAGCTCAGCCATAAACTGCACTACATACCTGTGACATCACAAGGAGACCTGTGGACAAATATAAATTCCGAGTTATATCTCTGTAAGGCTATCATTTCATACTTGTATCTACTTCTTTGATAGAACATAGTACTTGTTATGTTACAAGGGACTTTGCTAGCATAAGAGATATGTTTGTTCTCTTAAAACTATTATAATATCAGATCTATTGTTTTCTAAATAAGACCGCCCATCTTAGAGTCTATTGAGTTCATCTTATCCACAATTCATTCAATTTATTTTGGGTAGACTAAGGTGCACCAATTGAGGGTATCCTAGGCAATTTCTAGTTGACAAGATCATGCATGGATGAGTACTATTTTTGGATTTTATTAGTGCTTTTTCAAGCATGGATGAATGCTCAATTGGTGGACAACTCAAGTATTTTATTTTTGTGTATTATCCTCTCCAACTATTGTTCGAAGTTGTGCTTATGTATTATCCTCTCCAACTATTGTTCGAACTTTTATGCTCTTGCCTATGATGTTCCATCTACTCCTAAAGTTCTCTCCACGGGAAATTTTAATCACTCGCCTTAGTGCATCAAAGATATTGGTAAGCAAATAGTAGTTGTTGAAGAAGAGCGATGTTAATGTTTAAGCCATTATTATAGATGTTTTCATTTCATTAGATAACAATAGCATAATCCAAGATCACTGAGAAATACACAATCACAAGAGACACTACATTTATCCTGGGAAACCCTCTAGGGGAAGAAAACCTAGAAAAACTTCCTTAATTTAGATAGCCAATACAATGCCAAGAGATCTCTATGCTAAAACAGAAAGTCCTCTCCAAGATATGCGCCACTCTCTCTCTCCTTTGTCGGTAACAGATCAAAACTTGTCTCTCAAACTGAGCAAGTGAGTTGTGATCAAATGAGG